>JAJIYU010000305.1:0-58713 GCA_030144865.1 Tinospora cordifolia
TTGTATATGTATTCACAGGACTGTTTACCATCTTGAACACTGTTTTGTTTTGATTCATAAACTGATGATTTTTAGTTATGGTATGCTATACAGTGTTCAATGATTTAGAAAAATTTGATCCGATTAGTGCTTCCGCTACTATTATCTTGATTTCCAGTATAAATATGATTTTGAACATCTCGTGAATTTGATTTGAAATCAACTGCTTAGTGAAGCATGAATAAAATGACTATTTGAAATTAAGAAATGATTTAAACCTCGCGTATAGAGGTTAATGAAAAGATTGATGATAACTGTTGCACGCCCGGTGCCTCGGGGGACCACGCGCCGAGCTTGGAGCCGCGAGACGCCCGACGACAAGGTTTTACATTGACAGACATGATGTCCAGTGCGAGGGTCGGGGTGTGACATGTACGGATTGATGAAGACAGTTGCACGCTCGGTGCCTCGACGGACCACGCGTCGAGCTTGGAGCCGCGCGACGCCCGACGACAGGGCCTCAGATTGACAGACATGATGTCCGGTCTGGGGGTCGGGGTGTGACATATTCCTTGTTCAGACAATTCCTTCAATTCATCTACCAAAGATTGCAAGTACACATCAATGTCTTTGCTAGGGGCTTGTGGACCTGGAATTAACAAGGACATCATAAAGAACGATTCTTTCATACATATCCAAGGTGGCAAATTATATGGAATGAGAAAAACTGGCCACATGCTATACGAATTACTTATGGAACCAAATGAGTTGAACCCATCAGTTGCAAGTCCCAATCTGATATTACGAGAGTCAATGGCAAACCATGGATATAAACTGTCAAACCTTTTCCATTGAAAAGAATCAGCTGGATGTCTCATTACACCTTCATTATCTACACGATTCTCTTTGTGCCATTGCATGTCAGTCGCTACATGTCTAGAGAAATACAACCTTTGCAACCTAGGAATCAACGGAAAATAACGTAACACCTTATGTGGAATCTTCATCTTAGTGTCTCTTTCTCTCCATCTACTTTCACCACATTCTGGACAAACATTGGCATGTTCATGCTCTTTCCAAAACAATACACAATCATACTTGCATGCATGGATGAACTTGTAACCCAATCCTAACCCTCGCAACATCTTATTGGCATTATAATGGGTAGTAGGAAGATTAGCACTAGTAGGTAAAACTTTAGCGAACAATGTGAGGAGCATATCAAATGATTTTATTGCTCCAATGATTCACCACCTTTAAGTGTAACAATTTAATAATGAGGGACAAAATTGAAAGCTTCTTACAACCTGGGTATAATTCTCGTTGTGCCTCTTTTAACAATTAATAAAATGTAGAAGCTTCACCTTCTAAATTATCCTGATCATTTTGAATAGAATTTGTGTCCTCGTATTGTTATTTTGTGGTTGAGAATGTGCCATGATGTACATCTTCCAATATCTCAAATATATCATCTTCTACATCATCATCCACCACATCTGTGTCACAAAACACATCTTTAGATGTGTTGTAACTATTTGATTCTATAATAGGCTCACCATGATTTACCCAATTTTTGTAGGATTGTGATATGCCATGAATGAATTAATGAATTTCAACCTCATCAATGGGCTTAATGGTAGTGTTCAGGCAATTGCAACATGGGCAACGGATCAAATTGTTACTAGCATTTGATTTGGCAAACTATATGAATGACCCTCAGCATATCAGTTACTAAGTCTATTTGCTTCTAACATCCAACTTTTATCCATTTCTCAAAATTTACCTGCAATCAAAGAATACCAAAGGTTGATCACATTTCTTGTTGTAATTCCAAAATATTTAGCCGATGTTAACAACTAAGATTAGGATTGTTACAAGAAGTATGTGAAATGAATACCTAAACCATATATCTCTTAAATTAACAACTAGAACCAATTATTGTTGCATCCAACCAATACACATATTATGTCCAATAAAAAAGTGGTTGTCTCACATGACTTCACCTCATTCTCAAAAAAAAAAGAAGCTGTATGTATTGTTGTTGTAGCTTAATTTCATAATAACTAAACAGGAATAAGATAGATAAGTAAAAATTGTAGATACATTAATAAAAACTCGATGATATCATACATACAAAGAGATATATATATATATACACTCATACAAAGTAATAATAAGATAAATGAAAAAAGATCCACCACAAGAAATTTTGCATGAAAATATATGTCTAATTTCATGCATTCAAACATGGGGTTTTCCCAACTTCGAGCCCTTGGAATAATCCTTTATGGATTCTACATGAAAATATATATCTAATTTCATTTTATGGCCCTAAGATTGGAGAGAACAAAGAAACCCAACAACAAAAACCATAAAAAAATGAATCTCAATACAACAAGAAATACCTAAATGATTCACAAAAACTAAGTGAAACCCATCACCTTTTCGTGTTTAATTCTTGTAATATGAGGAGTAAAAATCAGATTCTTGCATTGCACATATTGTTCGCAATAAGTTTTAATGACAACACTGGAGGCTCATCATGCTAGTTTTAGGGCTCACACGACTTGAGTTATGAGATTAGTTCGAACAGGAGCAAATAACATTTCTAAAGTTGAAAAGAAGAAATTTAGAAAAGAATATGGAAGAGGTAATGCAGATCATTCTGAAGACAAACAGAGAATGATTGAATGCAGAGCAATCAATCATTAACAACAAAAAAGAAAAAAAAAAAAAAAAAGAGAACAAAGAAGACAAACCTCTGATCTCAAACTAAAAGCCCCTTTTGATCTCCTTTCCTACATGCAGTTGAGGCAATAGAGGATGAAGCGCACTCTGTCCAACAAGCATGTAGGCAAAAGATAAACACTCTTGCTCCCCTTTTTGGCTGCACATAGGATAACGAAACAGGAAAACATGAGTGGTGTTTTAGGTATGGAAATTGAAATTAGCAGCAAAATGACTATTTTAGCTGTGAAATATATTTTGTAGTTAAAAAAAACTTAATTAATTGTCATGCTCTTTTTCTTATAGTTAAATGTATGTTATAGTCATAAAATTTGTTATTATGAATAAATTTGATACTTAGTTATAAAATTTTAATTTTGCAGTTAAAATTATTTTTGGATATTATAATAATTTCATCTCTTATAAGTTATTATCATGATCCAAAATATGATTTAGCTAAAATAATGTTTCATATAATAACTATTAAAAAATAAGTCAATCTTTTTTCTTATGTCTTATGACCTTTACTAGCATTAATGGCATAGGCTATGCATGAATAAATTAAAAAAATAGAAGAAAAAAACTGAAACAAAGATAGAAAGAAAATTTAAAGAAAAAAATAAAAAAAAACCAAAAACTAGTTTTCCTTCTTTTTCCCTTGTTCTCGTTTCTTCTTCTTCATCCAAGAGCAGCAGCTACCTTGATCTTATTTTCTTTCTTTCCTTCTTCCTCTATTTTGTTTTTGTCTCACGCAAGGACGCACTTGTGCATTCTCTCTTCTTCGCAAACCCAAATTCTGGGTTCTTCACGCAGCTTCTTGTCCCTTCTTTGTCTTTTTTTTTTTTTTTTTCAATTAACCAATATTTAATTTTTGTTTTTCAAATCATAAGTTATGCATACATTTAAATAAAATATAATTTTTTAATTAATTAATTTTTTTTTATAAAAGCCAACTATACTTCATTTACACATATTATGATTTTCCTTTGGGTCAAATTTTTTTTCGCTCTACTAATCTCATCTTACAGAAAATAAAATGTTTTATTTTCAATCTTCTTTTCTTTACTGATTCAATTATTTATTTTGTATTGTCTTTTATTTGTGAAGCAACATGTACAAGTGAGAATAAATTTCATTCATTTTCTTTTTTACATCTCTCGCATCTTCATACCCATGCAAACATCGTATTATTTTTATTTTTATTTTTTTCTTTTTGATTCCTACTATTTAACGAACCTCGTATATTTTTCTTTTCTATTGTTATGTTGTTTTGTGAGCCTCGTATCTACATATATTTTTATTTTTATTTTTATTATTTTTTCAAACATAACTTTCATTTTATATTTTTAACTCAAAGTTTACATCACATATATGTAATAAAAATATTTATTTTATTTCTTGATTTATTATTTATTATTTATTATTTTTTTAATTGCGATGTGTACGCATTCATGAGATTTCAGGGTATTACAAAGAGAGCCAGCGATTGACTCGTAAAGGTGAATAGTGTGAGATTTATTGTAGGTTGAACAACAGAGGAGAGGCAACTGGTGAGAACCGTGAAGGTAACGAGATCGGGAGAGTGATCCGTAAAAATAAACAAGTTTAGGACAAGTTTTAATTAAAATAAAAATAAACAATAAAAAAAACATAAACAATAAAAAAAATAACCTAAAAAGAAATTGTTACAAATTTATATTTTCATAGCTAATATAGTTTTTAGTTACAAAATTAGTTTTGTGTCTAAAAATGTTAAACTAACTGCTACAAAATCTTAAATTTCATAGCTAAATGTACATTTTCGCTATGAAAATGCATACTTAGCTAAAATCTTAAATTTCATGGCTAAATGTACATTTTATAGCTAAATGCATACTTTGGCTACAAAGTTAAATTCTTCTCTAAAATTGTATTATTAATAGCTTTAAAATCTGAATTTTATGGCTAAATATATGTTTTAGCTATGAAATAAGTTTTATAACTTAAAAGCAATTGCTATAAATCTACATTTCGTAGCTAAATATAAATTTTAGCTATAAAATTTAAATTTCATAGCTAAATGCATATTTAGCTATGAAACAAATTTTGCAGCTATAAACCAATTGCTATAAATTGAAAATTTTGTAGCCAAATGTATATTTTAACTACAAAATTAGATTTGTGTCTAAAAGTATAGAACCATTAGCTTCAAAGTTTAAATTTCATGGCTAAATGCATATTTAGCTAGAAAATGAATTTCGTGGCTAAAAACCAATTGCTATGAATTTAAATTCTTGTAGCTAAATGTATCTTTTAGCTACAAAATTAGATTTGTGTCTAAAAGTATAAAACCATTAGCTTCAAAGTTTATATTTCATGGCTAAATGCATATTTAGCTATGAAACAAATTTTGCGGCTAAAAGCCAACTGCTACAAATTTAAATTTTTGTAGCTAAATGTATCTTTTAACTACAAAATTAGATTTTTGTCTAAAAGTGTGGAACCATTAGTTTCAAAAGTTAAATTTCATGGCTAAATATATATTTAGCTATGAAACAAATTTCGCAGCTAAAAACCAATTGCTACGAATTTAAATTTTTGTAGCTAAATGTATCTTTTAGGTACAAAATTAGATTTGTGTCTAAAAGTATGGAACCATTAGCTTCAAAACTTAAATTTCATGGCCAAACTTACATTTTAGCTACAAAATAACTTTCATGGCTAAAAAAATTGTAGCTAAATGCTTTTTTTGGTGTAGTGATACTTTATTTACATTACTTTCATAAATTGAAAAAAAAATACCAGCACACTCATAGTCTTACCAAAAGATTTGTTTCAAGATTCCATCACTACTAGTTCATTCACATTTACTACCAAGCTTAAAGGTCGTTGATAGAATATCAATCAACCTCTTGGATAACAGGTTACAATTACATGGGTTCAGTTTATTAAGCTCATACTTTATATGGGTTGATTATGAGCCCATTGTCAAAGTTATATAAAGTCTATCTAATTAGAACTTTCTATTTAATCCTAATCATCATGAGAGAGAAGGAATAAGACGGCCTCAAGAGAGACTCAGGCTCGCACTTATATTCCTATAATTTAATAGTGTATATCTATCTAGAACAACATTATTTTGGTATCTTTTGTGATTCTTATTATATTGTTTGTTACATATACAATCATATCAATCACTTAAATAGATCAATTTAGATTATTATGAGGGCTTCTATGTCAATAATTGGTATCACAACGATGGTAGTTGTGTTGCGTGGCAAGTAACAAAGGTATGCTAACAGTGTTGTGGGCCATGTAATATTCAGTATAGCATGTTGACTGGCTGTTGGTAAAGAATATCAATGCTAATTTTTTCATTGAGAGTCGCTAGTGCAATAAGTATATTGGTGCCCCTTTTTTAGGGTTGAAGTTACTTGTACGTGGGCATAAAGATACGAAATATAAGGTTTCTTCTCTCTTGGCTATGAATCAAAGAAAGAAGAGATAGGAAGGTATTAAATATTTTATCATCTTGTCTTCTTGGATCATTAAAAACACTAGATTAGTCTTCTTGGAAAATTAATTAAGTGGTGTGAGTATCTCATTGAAGATATTAGACGTAGATTCATTCTCATATCTAAGGTTATTAGCAATGGCTACTAATGTGTCTAGCATCAAGGTGGAGATTGAAAAGTTTGATGGATAAAATAATTTCTCAATGTGGCGATAGAGGGTTACAAATATTCATACTCAACGAGGCAAAACAAAGGCATTGTATGGTAAATCCAAGAAGCAAGCACTAATGTTAGGTAAGGATTAGAAAGAATTAGATGCAAAAGGTTTTCGTACAATTTCTCTATATTTGGCAGATGAAGCTATGTTTAATATTATGGCTACAACTACTATTATAAAGTAATAAGAAATGGTTGAGAAGTTATATATGTCCAAGTCTGTGATAACTACACATTAGTATGTGGTTTCTGCATCTGCTCAACAGGGGAGCTTCCCTTTCAGACAGTTACAAACAACAGTTGAGCTTACCTTCCAGTCAGTTACAAACAGTTATAAAAGTAGTTACATAAAATGTTTGAGAGGTTATTACAGTTTGTATATATATGTATATATATCTCTCTGGTCTTATAAATGTGGTAGTTAATGAAGTAGACTATGATCTGGAATTGAATAAGATACAGAGACAAAAACGATGCTCTATTTTTCTGATAAGAGTTTTCTTTATTTCTGTTTTTTCGTTTTCAGTTTTGATAGTTTCTCACTTGGTATCAGAGCATTGAAGGCTAATGCCATAGCAAGTTCATCATCAGAAACTACAAATCAAGCAATGTCTCAAGGAATTAGTAGATTAGTCGTATCTCAAACTTTTGGAGGAAGTTTGACACAATCCATGTCCATCAAACTAGACAAAAACAACTTCATGTTATGGAAGTCGATGATACTACCGGTGATCAGAGGCCACAAACTGGATGACTATCTGTTTGACACAAAAGCATGCCCACCAGCAGCCATCACGGTTGTGAATGGTGATGAAATTAAAGTTCAGCACAATCCATTGTTTGAAGAATGGATGAACATTGATTAGCTATTACTTGGTTGGCTGCTGAATTCACTTATAAAATCTGAGCCTGCACAGATTATTGGAACATCGACATCAAATGAGGCATGAAAAACAATTGAACAATTATGTGGTGCTCTTAACAAAACACGAACTCAATTGTGTAAAACTGGAATTCAAGCCATAAGAAAAGAAGACATGACAATGTCTCAATACCTCATAAAGATGAAAGAATTTTCTGATTCATTATCTGCTGCAGGACAACCTTTTCCTGTTGATGATTTGGTTTCTTATACATTTGCAGCCTAGGATCGGAATATCTTCCAATTAGTACCTTGCTTTTAGATAAAGAATCACTTTCTAGGCAAGAATTATATTCCTCTTTGCTTAACTTTAAGTCACAATTAGAACAATTAAATAAATTGTCTGCTGTCTCTATTACTTCTTCAGCTATTGCTAATGTTGTCTCTACCAGAAATAACAATGGAGGAAATCAGATTTCTACCAAGAATGTGGTTTCAGGACAACAAACATATTCAGGATTTAGTTAAGGTGGACGAAACTCAAATCAAAAGCAAAGGAATAATGGACAAGGAGGAAGAGGACGTGTAAGATCAGGAACAAATTCTTCGTCAAAGCCTGTATGTCAGATTTGTGGAAAAATTGGACATACAGCTGCTGTATGTTATTATCAAACTAATTTTGCTTATATGGGTTCTAATCCATCTTCTTCTAGGCAGAACAATTCAGGTAAAGCGTTTCTTGCTGCACCAAGTACTGTGTAGATCAATCTTGGCTACTAGATAGTGGAACATCACATCATGTTACAGTTGATTCTACTAATCTCAGTGCAGCCTCAAAATTTGAAGGTACATCCACACTTACTATAGGAAATGGTGCAAATATTTCTATATCATATATAGATTACTCTTCTTTGGCAACTGCACAAGATTCATCTCTTTGTTTGAATAATATCTTATGCGCTCCTACCATCAAGAAAAATCTTCTAAGTATTTCAAAACTTACTGCTGATAATAATGTGTTTGTTGAATTCTGATCAAATTCTTGGTGCATTAAGGACAATCATTCCAGTCAAGTGCTGCTTGAAGGATTTGTTGAAGATGATTTATACAAACTCAAACCTCATCAATCAATTGGTTCTGCTAACATGGTGTCAACAGAAATTGATACTTTAGTGCATAATGTGTGGCATAGACGATTAGGTCATCTGTCATCTATCATTTTGTCAAGAGTTTTATCTTTGTGTAATCACAAGATTTCAAGGAATAATAGTGTGGGTTTCTACAGTTCTTGTCAGTTAGGGAAATCTCATTTTCGGTCTTATCCTCGTTCTACAGTTCTGCACCATTAACATCCCATGCTGGTTTTAAATACTATATAAATTTTCTTGATGATTGTACTAGATTTACATGGATTTATCCTCTTAAGGCTAAATTTGATGCATTTTTTATTTTTAAATCACTGGTGGAGAACAAATTTTCAAGGAAAATTAAGATTCTAAGATAAGATGTTGGAGGGGAATTCAGAGATTTTGATTCATTCTTGGCATCAAATGGGATTGAGTTCCAACATTCCTGTCTATATGAACATCAATAGAATGGGAGAGTTGAACGAAAACACAGACACATTACTGAAATGGCTCTCACTCTTCTTGCTCAAGCTTCATTGCCTATGAGATTCTGGTGGGAGGTAGTTAATACCTCTATTTATCTCATCAATTTGCTTCTCATGCCTATTCTTAATGATCTATCTCCATTTTAGAAACTTTATGGTAAACCACCCAACTATAAACATCTTTGTGTCTTTGGTTGTTCGTGTTTTCCATGTATATGTCCCTATCAAAAATCTAAGTTTCAATTTCATTCCACTGAGTGTATATTTCTTGGATACAACAGCAAACATAAAGATTACATTTGCTTAAGTAAATATGGGAAAGCATATATTTCCAATAGTGTTATTTTCAACTAGTCACAATTTCCATCTACATATTTTTTCAATCCCTCATCATCAACATCATCATCTGTGGTTTCCTTTTCTGTTGTTAGTCGTCCTGTGCAAAATGTACAATTTCAAAATTGCACTACTTCTTCTATTTTTGCTGCAACTACTTCATCTGCTTTCCTTGTTTCACATGTTCCAATTTCCTTTATTAATCCTTTGCAATAGTCCTTGTCATCTGTCACTACTCCACATTATTCATCTCCCGAGGTTATGGAACCAGTTTTGCTTTCTCATCCTATGATAACACGATCTAAGAATGGAATTTTAAAACCAAAAGTGTTCAATGTTATAAGCTCTACAACAGAACCTCAATCTATCACACAAGCTCTATCATGTTCCAAGTGGAAGAATGCTATGTTTGAGGAAATCGATGCTTTAAAAAATAATGGCACTTGGACACTTGTTCCACCTAATCCATCACATAATCTAATAGGCAACAAGTGGGTTTTCAAGATCTAATATAATACCGATGGATCTGTTCAAAGACACAAAGTTCGTCTTGTAGCTAAAGGTTTCCATCAAAATCCAGGTGTGGATTTTAGTGAGACCTTCAGTCCAGTTGCAAAGGCTTCAACTGTCAGAGTATTTATTGCTGTTGCAATTTAACGAGGATGGAGAATTAGGCAATTGGATGTGAATAATGCTTTCTTAAATGGAACCATTTCATAAAAAGTTTTCATGGTGCAACCTTAGGGTTTTGTTGATACATCCAAGCCAACTTATGTCTGTCAGTTGCATAAAGCTTTATATGGCTTAAAATAGGTTCCCTGGGCATGGTATGATCAACTGCGAAAAACATTGCTAAGCTGAGAATTTGTCAATTCTAAGGCGGGTGCATCTCTTTTTGTCTTTAATTAGAATTCTCAATGTATCTTTGTCCTAGTTTGTGTTGATGACATTCTGATTATAGGCAGTGATTCTATAAGCATTGCAAAACTGATACATCACTTGAATTCCGAAATTGCTCTGAAAGATCTTGCTGAACTTAATTACTTCTTTGGTGTGGAAGTTAATTGTGAGAGCAATGGTATTCATCTGTCTCAAGCCAAATATATCAAAAATCTACTTACTAGATTAGATTTGTCTAATCTCAAGCCCTGTGATACGCCTGCAACTACTGGCAAGCAACTAATTAAATGTGCTAACAGAGACTTAAGCAGCTGATTAAATGTGCTAATAGAGATTCTTTTTCTGATCCAACTCTATATCGGAGTACTGTTGGTGCTTTACAGTATTTAGCCTTTACTAGGCCTGATATTTCATTCATCACTAATAAACTGAGTCAGTTTTTGTCTAATCCCTCAAATTTACATTGGCAAGTTGTTAAACGTGTGCTGCATTACTTATCTAGCACATTGCACTATGGTATTCAATATAGTTCATCAGTTGATTTTTCTCTTCATGCATTTTCTGATGCTGACTGGGCGTGCTCCACTAATGATCGTAAATCTATTGGTGGCTATTTTGTGTTTCTCGATTCTTGTCTAGTTTCCTAGCAATCAAAGAAGTAGTCTATGGTAGCTCGCTCTAGTGCTGAGTCTGAATATCGAGCTCTAGCAAATGTTGCCTCTGAAGTCACTTGGTTACAGTCTTTTGTTCGTGAACTTCATGTGCCCTGTTCTTCTCTTCCAATCATTTGGTGTGATAACACAAGTGCTCATGCTATGGCATCTAATCCTGTGTTTCATTCTCGTACGAAACACGTTGAATTGGATATTCACTTTGTTCGTGACAAAGTTCTCAATAAGGAGTTGTATGTTTGATATTTTCCTACTGCTGATCAGCTTGCAGATGGTTCACCAAGGCTACTACAGCTTCTCAGTTTTTCTTTCTTAGTGACAATCTCAAGGTGATTTCTTCACCTTCTTGATTGCGGGGGGCTGTGAGAACTACACATTTGTATGTAGTTTCTGCATCTACTCACCAGGGGAACTTCCCTTTCAGATAGTTATAGACAACATATGAGCTTACCTTCCAGTCAGTTACAAACAGTTATAGAAGTAGTTACATAGAATGTTCGAGAGGTTATTACAGTTTGTATTTATCTCTCTTTTTGGTCCTATAAATGTAGTAGTTAATGAAGTAGACTATGATTTGGAATTGAATAAGATACAGAGACAGAAACGATGTTCAATTTTTCTGATAAGAGTTTTCTTTATTTTTGTTTTTTGTTTTCTGTATCTGTTTTGATAGTTTCTCACTGAGTCGATCCCTCACCAACAAATTACTCTTGAAAAGAAGACTATCGATTAAAAATGTCAGAAATGAACATAATAGAGCATTTTAAATATTTTCAATAAGCTTACAACAAAGTCATTGAAAGTGGAGGTGAAGACAAGTAAAGAGAACAAGGAGTTGTTTTTCTTATGTTCTTTGTGATCTTCATTGATACATTTGATTACAATTAACTTTGGAGAAGCCACATTAGTTATTTTTGTCGGGACCCCTTCCCTAGGCCGAAGGGCGACCCGACTGGCACGGCGGCTCAACGAACTAACTCATCGAGTCGAGTCCCTAGCCGCCGTTAAGCCTTTCCAACCTCGACATCCATGCCACATCAGAGTAATTTAAACATTCATTTAATTAAAGTGCGAATGTAAACGATGTATTACATGTTGTCATGTTCCAAAAGTATAAAGGTACATAGTTCGACATTTAGAAGTTCAGACTTACAAAAAAAATGATCGACCTATCAATAGAAATAAAAGAGAATACAGGATCACACGGGGACTAGGCTATCACAACGCCTTTCCCTCTATCAGCCGCTGAGAAACCTAAAATGTCAGTAGAGTAGTGAGCCTAATATTCAACATGGCTCAGTGAGTAGAAAAACCAGTATATCATCTAACTAACACTCCAAAAACCGTGCATGTATGCATGAGTAGTAATTGAAAGCATGGTATGTAGTAAAACAGTTATAAATAGTACAACAGTTAAATAAAAGTAATTTAAATACATGCAGCTCAAAACTATATCCAGACTAGGGTTTAAATCATCAATACAACCTTATGGTCACCGCTCGAGCGGGTCATGAGTCAGGCGTACCGGCCACTTAAGCGGGTCAAGGGCTAGGCGCATTCATCGAACGCCTTAACCCTGCGCTCGGTCCTCAAATGCTATGCTCGAGCGGGTCTGAGGCTAGGCGCACTAATCATATGCCCTAACCCCATCTCTCAGTCCTCGAGTCTAATCCAATCACATCGTGTACCCTGACCCTGCGCTCAGACCTCGAGCCTATGGTCTCATTATTGGTGTACGACTACACATATTTCAAATCAACCCATGTAGCTCAAACTTATGAAACCATTCAATCTATGACAATTTCAATCATTTTTCATACAAGAAATACAGTTAAGATAACAACTAGGTCAAACTACTCACCTCGGGTCCTGCGCACCGATGTCCCTGCGACACTCAGCCCAGTCCCGCGATATACGCTCAAATCTACATTATGTTAACTCAATTTCAATTCCTCGTGAAATGTTGTTTAATTCCGGTCCCACTACCCCTCTAGTCGGTCTTAGTCGACCCAAAATTCGCTCGGTCAAACCTGGTCAACCGGTCAAACTTAGTCAAACTTGGTCAACCTCGGTCAAACTCGGTTACCTTAGTCAAAGTTGGCCAACATTGGTCAATATGGTCAAAATCAAGTCAATTAGGTCAAAATTCTCAATTTTTAATACTTAATCAATTCTAAGCCTTTTAGTTTAATTTGCGCAGCAAATTTGTCAATTTTCTTGCGATCAATCCATCTGTTGGATTTATGTGAAACTTTCCAGATTTTATTCCGATCCTTCAAATATTCACAAGAATTTTATTTTTCTATTTTTGGATTTCATTTGATATGTTTTCCAACTGAAATAACAGGAACCTTCAATTCTGGATTTTCCTTTCTATCTATAGAGTGGATTTCCTGAATTTCCTGTGATAAATCCGACCGTTGGATTTGTAAGAAAATTTTCAGATTTGATCTAAATCATTCAGATATTCCCAAGAATTTTTGTTTCAAATTTTCTGATCTCATTTACTACGGTTTTTAAGTGGAATCATAGAGATGCTCAAATCTGGTCCTATTTGTTCTAACTGCACAACAGGAATTCACCATTTTTCTGCTGTCAACCCGTATATCAGATTTGTGCAATATTTTCCATTTATGATCTATTCTTCCTAAGGTATCTCTAGAATTTTATTTCATGAATTTTGGACCCCGTTTAGTATGTTTTCCAAGGGTGATATCAGGAAATGTTGGTTTTTCGGATTGTATATGACAGACAATCAAGAGACAACTTATTTAACCCCCTTAGACTTATCTATTTGTGACCAAATGTTTACACAACATTCCTAGTTTTTTAATGAACGTATCCTCCAAATTTCAGGAAAATCAGACATGTCTATGTATTTTTAAAAATTCATAACAGAAAGCATAAAATTATGGTATCATGACAGATTTTCCAAAAATTTTCTAAGTATCAGATTAACATGTTTGATAGCCCATTTTGACATCCTTTTTGACGTGGTTCAAGTGCTCATTAGCTATTTTTCATAAAATAGAAAATGAAGTAGACATAACAAGCTTCGAAAAGAGCCATATTACCTTAAAATCTGAGCTCGGACGAGTGAGAAATCGGCTCACAAAACTGGGCCGAACACACTTGTTTGGTTTTCGGGGATTCGCAATGACGAACAACCCCCCTTCAACGCTATTTTCGACATGTTTCAAGAGGTCAGTTGGTGTTTCTCGTAAAATGAAAGTTCAAGTAGACATTATAAGCTTCAAAACGAGCTATGATACCTCAAGATCGGAGTTCGAATGTGTGAGATATCGGTCTCGCAAATTTGGATGAACTCAATGGTTTGATTTTTCTGGGTTCATCCGTGACGAACAACCGATCTTCGTGGTGATTTTCGTCTCAACAGGCCGGTGTTTTTGTCCAACGGTTTGCACAAACTTGAAGAGGGAAATGAGCTATTCCAAAAACTCTAAGATCACCAAATTTCGAGCTCAGACGAGAAAAATATGAGGGGTGAAAGGTAGCTTGTTCAAACTGGATTTTTGTACAAAAACCAGGTTTTTGTGTTGTTTGGGAGGGGTTTTGCACGAACTAAAACGTGCCACGTGGCCATCCACGTGGTCGGAGGAATGGTCAGGCATGGAGGTTGCTTGGCTGGAGTTCACGGGGTGCAGGGGTGGCGTGCCGATGACGTCCACCGGTGGTCCAAATCAAGAGGCAAAACTTGCTCCTGCCATGTTGTTGCAGGTGGTGGTTGAAGGAAAGAAGAAAGGAAGAAGAAAGAAGGAAGAAGGAAGAAGGAAAAAGGAAGAAGAGAAGGCGGGCTGGGCTGTGTGCCCAGCCCGGCCCACATGGGCCTGGGTAGTCCAGGCCCAAGCGCCTGGGCTGCCCAGGTAGCAAAATTTTTTTTTTTCATTCCCCCCCCCCTCCTTTTTTCTAATATATATACACATATACATATCAAAATTTTGTATTTTTTTTCTTCTAAAAATCATTAAAATTATTGTTTCATCATCTCTCATTAAAAACTTCAAATATACTTCAATTTTTATTATTTATCAATTATTTTTCTCAAAAATTCAATAATCACCCAAAAATTCCATTAATCATTCTAAAAATTTCATAATTATTCCGAAAATTCAACAATCAATCCCAAAAATTATTTTCCTTAAGAAATTACATTTTTCTTATGATTTCATGTATTTTCTCCTGAAGATTGTATTTTTTTCCATTATTCTAATTTTTCTAATAAATGATTCAAAATTTGAAAAAATTTTAGAAAATTCATACATTAGACCCGATAATTTTTATACATTAAATCATGGGTCGTCACAATTTTAGAGTATGTTGCCAAGCAAAAATATATTAAAAGGGAGTTTAAGGTCGAGGAGCTTGTGGTTTTGTATACATTTGACAAGAATCATGAGAGCTCTATAGATCATAGTAGCTTAGAAGAAGAAAAGATCAAAGTCAAAGGGCAAGGGAATTGCAAAAAGTGATTGAAAGACTAAGAAGAAAAGCAAAAGAAAAGGAAGGAAAGAATACGCAGAAATGTGGAAACATAATCCTTAGCTGGGGGAACTCTTTTATTAGTCGTTCGAGGTAACACATTATATGTTGATGTCTAGATTATCTTTTTCTCAAGTTCCTAATGGATTATTTTCAAGTAGGTTCATCTGTCACTTCATTGGTTGATCAACATACAAAGATACCAGCACTAAGAAAGCAAATCAAACACTAAGAAAATAATAAATCACTACTGAATTAGAATGAAAATAAGCATCAGCCAAAAAGATGAGATAGTACTGTTAGTGTGATCATTGAATTGGGTACATCTTGGTAAGTGGAAACTAGGTTTGCTTGTCAAAATGGATATTGTATTCTAGTTGCATTTATCATACGCATCAAGATGAGCATGGTTCAATATATATTCACATTGTAATGAAGGTACAATCTTGATGGAAAAATGGTGTAGCATGCAAGTCTACAGGCATTGGTATCATTAGTATCAAACTAAATGATAGGGTGAGGAAGGTGAGGGATTTGTGACACATTCTCGCTTTGAAGAAGAACTTAATCTCACTTAGGACATTAAATAGCAATGGATGGACGTTTATAGGTAGAAGGGGTATCTTGAAAGATTACAAAAGGAGATATGGTTATGATGAAGGGATAGTTTCTATAATACCTTAGGAAATTATATAAAAAAGATAAAAAATCAATAACTCATAATAATTAATTGATAGGATAATAAAAGAATGAAGGAATAATGAATAGGATAATAATGAATAAACAAATAATACAATAATATAAGTAAAATTAAATAATGGCGATTGATAATTTTAAATATGGGTTGCACATAAACTAATACACATAAATATTAAATTAATAATATTTTATGTAGTACACGTAAAATAATAAGTGGCAACATTTCATGTGGGATAGGCTAGGTACTAAGGGCATGAAACAAAATAATAAATGAATAAAATAAAAATAAATGAAACATGACCTAGCTATATAAATAAATAAAATATTCAATTGACAATCAAATTATCAAGTATTATCGAAATTACTGAAAGACCCTTCTCGAAAAATGACAAAAGGGTCCTTAATCCTTATATAAAGGTGGGATGAAATGATTATCATTGAATCAAACCTACAATTCTAACCTTCTTGATATCTTAACCATCCAAAGACTTTGGAATAATTAGTCAAGATATTCTAAAATCTTCTCTAATCTCGAGAATAATGATAATCTCTAATTATATCACCAATATCTTAGGCGATAATTAAAAAAGATCTTACGAAAAATATAAAATTAGAAATAAGGATATATATGAGAGCACATGAGATCATATTAAGTTATCAAACATGGTTGAATCAAAGATTACAATCTTAAATCTCGACCATCCAAAGGAGAATCAAATTGACGAAACCTAAGAGTGCGTTACTAGCTGTCACCCCACGATCATCTTACCTTCAATTTTATCGTCCAAATGAAGAATTAGCTCATGAAACCTTAGAAGAATCACATGAGTTATCATGCATACTTTCCAACTTTTGAAAAGAATAATTTAGGGTGGTCACTCTTTATGGGACGTTGGAAACTTTTCAAGGCTTGATGAATCTTTCTCAAATCCTCATGATTTTATTCTTAAGTTGGAAAAAAAAAAAAAGACAAAAAGAGGAGAGAGCACATACACCAACCCTTGGACGTCTCATCTTCTCTTCCATTCTTCTTCTTCTTCTTCTTCTTCCTTCTCTGCACAAGAACCTTAAGTCATTCATACCTTTCTTTATTGGAGTCTTGGACTGAAAATCTCCAAAACTTGCTACTTCTTAGCAAGGAAAACAACCCCTCATCTTCATTAGGAAGACCTTGATAATCAAGTCAAGACAAGCTTGAAGCGCGGAAGTGAAGGGGTATGTTTAGTGGAGGAACAACACCACTCGACCCACAACTTCAAGGAAATTTTAGGCCCTCAAAAGAATTTGTTTCCTCTTAACTTTAAGTCTCAAATAACATACTTTAATTTAGAAGTTCTAACTTCAAACGTTTGTGCAAGCTATGCAAGGTAAAATGCGACGTTAAAAGTTGGCCAGAAGTTTTGGTTGTGAAAACCAAGGTATAGCCCCAATTCTCAACTTCTAAGCTCATGGTTTTTACATGTTTTAAGGCCCCTCCATGTCTGGTCAAGTTGGAAAAGAATGTTGTTTGAATGACTTAGCAAAAAGAGGGAAAACATGTACACACATACAAATTGTGGGGGTGATGTGCATGTGAGTGTGTAAAATTTTGAGGAAACGTTTAGGGCATGAAATTCTCTGATGTCAGCCTCATAGGGGTGCATCATAAACACTTTTAGGGTTATTTTGAGACATGCTACAAATGCCTTGAGACCATGTATGCAATTAATTTTTAATGCATGGAAACTCTCCAAATTGGCCTCACAAGTGGAATGATTTATTATGACCTAATATCTATCTTGGGATGGAAAAACAGCAAGAAAAGTGAAAAAAAACTTAGTGAGAAAAGGTCCTTGTGTGCTGGAACTTGAAACTATATGCCAACATGCAAAAAGAGTACATGAAATCACATAATTTGGTGTAAGAAAAAATCTAGGCGAGGCACTTGCGAATTGACAACAATATAAGTTTTATCTCTTGGCTCGTTTTAGGTGGTTTAGTGGAGGAAAGACTCATAGATAAGTTCCCAAAAATCAATTCCTTTAATAGCCACAAGTGGGTGTGAGTTTGGAACTAAAAACACAAGTTTTCACCTATCGAGTGAATCGTAAGTCTGAGTCCCCATGTCAATGGATTTTTGAGACACAAAATATCATGAAACCCAACAGAGTTAGTCTAGGAGCATGATCCAAAACAGTCTTAAAACAAATCAAAGGGAATTAAGGCCCAAACATTTCCTTGGGATACGGACTGCAAAGACTAGCTTAAGAAAAGGATGGAATCAAGGGTTAACGTTGAATCAAAACTTATGTCATAATGGATCAACTAATAACAATTGAAAGATATCATAAATTATACACTTAAGGTTTGGATGGACCTCAAGTTGCATGACCTAAGTCGAGCATCAAGCATGACTCGATGTGTAATAATTGAAAAACAAATTAAAACTAAATAAATAAATATAAAAACTTCATTAATTACATATTCTAATACAACTATCAGACTATGTGGTATGTATTGTAATATAACTGTAAGACTACGTTATATGTATTCTAATACAACTAGGAACTAAGGGCATCCCTTATGGTTAAACCTATATCAAGTTTAATATACCATCCACATCATCAATCTACCATCTACATCTTTAATTTATCAAACTCTCATTTATTAAACTCTTACCTACAATGCTAACAGTTTTTAGACTGTACTGTGTAAGTCCTAAACTCACATCAATTTATTAAATACACTCATCATAATATTTTATTTATAAAATACATATTTTTTTAATAAATATCTATTATTTACATTTTAATAATATATATATATATATAATTATTTCAATTTACATAAAAATTTTATTTTTTATAATTATTTATTTAAAAAAGTAATTTTTAAATTAATTATTTATAATATTAAAATTTTGAAATTAATTATTATTCATGCAAAAATAAAAAATAAAAATCATTATTTAATATAAAAATATTAATTTTCTATTTATTTATTAAAAAATAAATGTTATATATATTTATTATTTGTATATACAAAAATACAAAAAACAAACAAATAAAAATTAAAAAATATATATTAAAGCGCTGCGGCGCATTAAATGCGCCACAATGCAATAAAATCTATATTTTTTTAATAAAGCGCCCCGAGTGCTTAGACTGAACTGAGTGCTCGGGGCACAGAGTCCTTGTCAGACACTCAGCAATGGGCGTCTGACGAGGGCATTGAGCGCTAGTGCGTTGCGGTTGCCCTAAGTATTATGATACAACTGAGAGACTACGTGTAGTATTCTAATACAACTAAAGACTAGGTATTCTAATACAATTGAGAGACTATGTGTACATATTCTTATACAACTGAGAAGTAAGTATTCTAATACAACTGAGAGACCATATAGAATTCTCTATATAAATCCTAATTTCTTCTATTTTAAAAGCATTTTAAACTTTTCTACAACCCTATAGCCGTTAAAGAAAAACAAGGGAGCATCTAGAAGCCGTTAATAGAGTTCTCAAAGCGCATTCAAAGAGCGAACTAAAAATCAAAGGTATAACTTATTCTCTTTATTTTCTTTAAGAATGGATTGGGCAAAAATACATACATACATACGTACACACACACACACACAAATATATATATATATATATACACCAATTGATTGAATAAAAGAAAAAAAGAAATTTTAATATATGCTAATGGTGATTAGATCGTGTAATTTATCTAATCAGATAATAGGTTGATAGATGTTATAATATATAAAATCAGTTGCACATTTTATAATATATAATTGGTGGTTAACATGGGTGAATGCATATATATGAGATTAACAGATTTTATATTATATTTATACATGGGTGAGAATATATATAATATTCATAGATTAACAGATTTTATAATATATAAAATCTGTTAATAGATTTTAATTGGTTGCACTAATACATACATATATATATATATATATATATATATATTCAAATTGGGCAAATCGGTTGAGGATGAATATAAATATATTAATTAATTTATGGATTCAAATCGGTTAGGGACCACTTTATATATAGGTATAATTACATATGAGAATGATATATATTTATAACAATATGTGCAATAATATAAACACACACACACATGCATGTGTGTATACGTATATTTTATTTATATATGTGTGCGTCATATTACTGATATTAAATAATAAATAATAACTACAACCTTATACACAATATATAGTATAGTTGTCTAAAACAATGTTAAATATAGATATATAGATGTAATTAGATAAATATTATATAAATTTGGGGTATATTAAAATTATGAGTGAAGATGATAATTTTAAAATATCTTAGGTTAAGAATTCAAGACCATTGGGACTATAGTGCACGAAGAAAAGGACTTGAAGATTTGCACATACAAGGTAAAAATGATTACCATACTTTTTCGTATTATTTTAGTTTTAAATATAGAATATGATTGTATGCTTATTGAATACCTAGGAACATGCTAGGGAATGATTATATCATAATTATGATTGATTGATTTCATGCAAGTATGATATGATGACTAATCTATTTTATTTGTTGAATAACATGCGTTATACTTGTGTGCATATTAAACTCATGTCCTCGCAATACTTTTTGGTTATATGTGGAAAGCAGAAGACATTGAGTATGTTAGAAACTTGATCTTATTAAACACTTTAAGATCACTATAATCAAGAACTAAACCACATACTGGCTCAGTGAGTCACAAATGATCATTGTGGGTGTTATCAAATTATGAAATTGATCTTACATATTAAATGAAACATTGGGTTGGAACCTAGTTCTCGGACATTGGATGATGGGCATGACCCCTCCTTGTCATTAGCACTGGGTGCTCGTTGTTTTGATGAGAACACCGAGGATGGTCCTTTCGATTTAAATGTCAACTGAAAAACGATTGAATTGCTTGAAATATTTAATGTTTAATAAGTGTTTACATATTTTGTACTTTAACTTTAATAATGTCTGAGATGTATTGTGTATGATCCACTGAGCTCTTTGAGCTCACCCCATTTTTTATTTATCAGGCACCCACTAGTTGAACATTGTCGCTAATGAGATGAAGTAGAGTGTAGTTAGTGGTCGACCTTTTTGATGATTTTGTCTTAGTCATACGTTTATTATTGTCTTTAGTTAGACAAGTAGTCAGAGAATCTTCCTTTATTTAATTTTTTGAGTTGTTATTTAAAACAAGGCCATGAGGCTAGATGTTAGTTTGATTATTATTAGGTTAAATTGAACAAATATGACATCCCATGTTTTTAGTTATAAACCTATTTGTTATTCATTTATTTACTTATGTAATTTTGTGGGATATGACCTAGTGGGACTAGGAGATTTATTATTGGTGTGTGAAATAAGTAATATCCCAATTCTCGATGATGTCATGTGATAAAAATGAATATGTATATGTATGTATTTCTAAGAATGAGATGAATATAGTAATTGTGAATGTTTGGGAACCAGAGTGTTACAAAGGTGATATCAAAGCTCAATCAGTAGGTTATTGGGTAAGATGAGAACTTAGACTGTAGAGTATTAAGCTAGATGTTCCTCTGATACCAAAGGTGGTATCAGAGCTCAGTTAACAGATATACTGGGTAAATGTTATAGCCTAGGTAGTAGAATACTGGGCAATTATCTAAGTTATAGACCATGGGATGCCAGTTCAATGGAGGAACTCTGCAGCAGTAATGTTGAGTCTATAGGTCTAGGAAAAGAGAGTACAATTAGAGATTTCAGTTTTGTCAATAAGGCACAGAGGATCATGAATAAAAACATTTAGGGCATAGATTAGAGACTGAAAATGTGTGGAAATAAAACACTTGTTTGGTTAGGACACGAAATCGGAATGATACTGTATCTTTGGTTTCTACATGGTATGGGATGCGTAGAAATTCGAAGATATGGAGAAATCTTGAACTTGGAGATTAACGAACCATGTTTTGTGAATGGTCGATGACTCTGGAAGAACTTGTTTCTCTATGCTTAGCTAGTATGGGACAGTTGAGCATAGTGGGGCTTGAGAGACCTTAGTCATTGATATATTTGTAAAATTGTATGGGTGTAGCGAGATTTCTAAATGGAAGTCTATGTTGTCGGGTAAGGGTGGTATGAGACATTTGAACTTGGAGGCATAGATAGAAGCTCAGAAGTTTCTCTATGCTAGCGTGACATTATATGAATACATGTGTGATTGTTTTTCTTGTATGTTATGTTCATTTGAATTTTGAAAGATGTATATCATGAAAATTTTTATTGCTGAACCCAAATCTTATACCTAGAAAACATCAAAGGTTTTAGAATAACTTCGCTATGGACTTAGAAGTATAAATCAATAGGCCATTAAACAACGAGAACCTAGAGATATGTATCTAGAGTCATGATAACACGATTGATACACATGTTCTAACATTGTTAATATATTGATTGTGTAGATGGAATCACAAAGAAGTGGGAATAACAGTAACAACAAACATAACAAAAAGAAATTTTAGTTGGCTTACTATGACGATTCAGATTTTAACTGAAGATATAACCAACAAAATCCTAGAAACAAGAGTGGTTGGATTGATGATGCGAATGAGGAAGAACAACACGTGGAGCTCACGCTTAGTTGGGCAGAAGAGATTATAGTTTTCCATCTTGGATTGAGGCTTAAGATTAGGCAAAGGCTTTCACCATATAATTTCTAGTCGCTTCAAAAATCATGGAGAGAGCCAAGCAGATTGAAAAATAATTGTGCACTGAGGGCAACAAATAGATACTTTTAGTAGTAATGATAAAAAAGATGTAATAGGGACTAGCCATTTTCTTGGTACAAAGTTTAATATTTCATTATTAAGATTCATGTAAAGACTTCTAGTTTCATATAGAATAGATGAAACGTTATTGATTTATATTGATGTTGATAAATTGTTTACATGGACATTGATGGTTAAGATTATGAGGACTAAATAAAATTTTGTTTGTAGAAAATGGCTAGATATAAGAGGAATGTCACAAGAACTGCCACTACTAACGAGGTTGAACGACAGGGACAGGGGGCATAGGCTAACATTACTGAGACTCAGATAGGGACTGTGTTGACTCCTGAGTTGTTGATTGAGATCACCATGAGAGTTACTGAGTAGGTTGTGAGGGCACTGCCCCAGATGCAACCACAGTCGCAAATATAAAGTCAACACTAGGAGCAGATCCAGGCGCAGTAGTAAGCACCCTTACTTGAGGTTCCAATCTGTTAGAAGGCACATAATGATGTTGAGGATAAGGAACAGAGGCAAATGCTTATGGAGTTATAGAAACTCTGCCTGTCTCGATTTGATGGCACATCTGATAACATGACGGCTGATCACTGGTACTAAGAGCTCGATGAACATCTAGATGTGTTGGGAGCGACATGTTCTCATAGAGTTGCACTGGCAGACCCATCAGCTTAAGGGACTAGCCAGGAGTTGGTAGAGAATGTTAAAAGCAGATCCAAACACCAACGTTTGACAGATGACTAGGAGGAGTTTAAAGAAATATTTTATGAGAAATTCTTCCTGTGGGCGACCTTGAAACGATGTGGTCAGAGTTTACTAGATTAACTCAAAGGGATTTGATAGTAGTTCAGTATGAGACTAAGTTCACTAAATTAGCCTAGTTTAGGTCTGAATTGATTAGAGAGGAAGACATGAAGGCTAATCGTTTTGCTGGGGGTCTAAAGATGGATACCCAAAAGGAAGTGGTGCCTATGGATTTGAAGACATATAGAGAGGTTGTGGAAAAGACACTACTAGTTGAAATAGGACTCAACGTCGAAAAAAGGTGGAAGAACAAGAACAAGAGGCCAGGAAATGATAGAGATTACCATAGGAGTCAGAAGAGGCATAATGGTGGTTGACCTCAACAACAACAAAATTAGTCCCAGAAGAATTAGAGACCATAGACACAGTACGACCGTGCTGGAATGGATAGACAATTGGCTAAAAGGCAGGGAACATGTTTTCACTATGGTAAGAGGGGACATATTGCTAGGGAATGTTGGAACAAAACACCACAGATGCAGAACCATGTGTAGAACCATGGTCAAAGCAGGAATCAAGGGGTCTTGTCCAACAATAACCACAACCATAGCAGCAGCAAACTGGGCAAAATCAAAACAAAGGAAAAAATCAAGCTTGAGTGTATGCTATGGTAGATGGACAGGTGGATCCAGCACCAACTGTAGAAGGTACATTTTTACTATTAACATTGATGTGAACATATTTTTTGATTTGAGTGCTACTAAGTTATTTGTTTTAGAAGACTTAGTTAAATGTTTACAATTAGTGACTTCCACACCACTAGAACCTTTATATGTATCAACTCCCATAGGGAATATAGTAACTTCTCAAAAGATTTGCACATGTAAATTGAGATTTAGAGACAAACTAATAACTGAAGATCTCAAACACTACAAGAAATGACACCTACAACAACGTGCAATATTCGTTGTTATCTAACATTCATGGTAATGTTGTTGATCAGGGTATTTTTAAACGACTGACTATTTTTAACGATGGTCATGAGCCTGTTGTTGTGAAGCGTTGTGTATCGGTCTAAGAGTGAGGTTACAACAACGTTCGCCCATTGTTAAATGTTTCAATCTTTTAACACATATATGACAACAGTCATTGTACCTGTTGTTGTAGAAATGTTATAACAACAGGCTCACGTTGTGGAAACCTTAACCTTTAACAACGATCACGAGCTTGTTGTTGTAATGCATTGTGTATCGGTTTAAAAACTGAGGTTACCACAACGTTCGCACGTTGTTAAATGCTTCAATCTTTTAACACATATTCAACAACAGTCATCATACCTGTTGTAGTAGACGTGTTATAACAACGGGCGAACGTTGTGAAAACCCTAACCTTTTAACCTTTCAAAAATGGTCAAATGGTTGTTGTTGTATGTCCATTACTTAACAACATGCATGTGCCCATTGTGAAAGCTCCAGTATTTCAACAACAATCATTTGTACGTTGTTATATCATGTATCTTACAACGATAACTGAACGTTGTCGTATGTGTCAATTTTTTTTAATCGTAAAATTATTTTATTAGAATATATATTGCACATATTTACCTGTATCCGTAAATTCACAATATAAAATAAATATTATTAAACATTTGTCCTATCATTTCAAATGTCTCATTTAGTATCACTTAAGAGTAATAAATTTCATAGTGCCAAACATATATACAATCCATTAAAAAGTGTACTTATTATTTACACTACTTATCATTATTAATCTTAATAAACAAAAATAAAAAGTTCTATAAGCAAAAATTCTTCTTAAAGGATCATCACGTCTTATCTTGATACACAATCTAAGCATATAAATTCAAGTTCTCTATTGTTCCAATCTTTTTATATACCTACATAAAAAATGAAGTTAATTTGATTAATTTTTTTTAAAAATTAATCTAATTAATTTTTATACACTTACATAAAAAAATGAACTTAATTATTAGATGAAATCTGATACTTCACCAATAACTGCTATAATTTTTGTTTATATAGACAAAAATGGACTAAATAGGAAGAACATTATAAAAACATACCTATTTATAATAGTTTTATGTACTTCTTTAGCCAAGCAATTGTACTTCCAATAGCATCACTCAAGTAATGAATTTCTGATGTTGGTCTATATAAATCAGCATCTTCATTCACTACCTTTACAACCCAAACTCTCCAACAATCAAAGTCTAGTGGGAGGCCATGAACTTTAGCCTTATGATTTGTAAAAGAAATCTTTCCAACTACTACAAGTTCTTCGTTTCTTTCATTTTCGGGATGCCAATTCAATAATTTGCATCTAGCATTCTCAGGAGGCAATTTTATTTTGGGTGGGCTTGCTACCTTGTTGTGACTACCTAATACATAAACAAATTAAAGATAATATAAACATTATAAGAATAAAATTTTATAATCAAAGTTGGGTTCAAAATATAGTTTACTTATAGTATTTGAGCTTTTGAATGTATCATATTCATGTTTCTTCCATTTGAGCTTTGCAGTTGTTGAACTATATCATAAAATATATTTCACTATATAAATTTAAGTAATAATTAAACTTCAAAATAATAAACCAAAAAAATTTTAAGCCTAGTTGTTACCTGTTGAGATTGCATTAAGAGCATGACAGTCAATGCTTCAACTCTTTCTTCGAGTATATCCATCTTCTTTGATTTTTCTTAAAGAGTATTTATCATTTCTTCTTTATCTTAAATTATATTCCATAAGACCTTTACTTTTCCATTACGTTGAATTTGAGCATTAACCTTTGAAGGTGTTGCCCCAAATCCAAGTCCTCGAACTCGCCCACGACGCTCAGGTCTTAACACTTTAGTAATGACATCCTCTTTTAAATTATCTCTCTCAACTGAATTGGTGGTAGATTAACCTTTTTTTGCATTCATATAAAAACAAGCAAATTAACTTGATAACTTTCTACTGTTATATAATTTCAATATATATAACTACGTATCATTTGCTTTAATGATTTACTTACAATTGCTTCATTTAAAGGCTCACCATTCTTTTTCAAATGACCCTTTGTCCATACATCTACTCTTGCAACTGAATCTGAATTTACATTGGCCTCCTTCTAAAATATTAAAAATAATAACATTTACAATATATATGTATATGTAAAAATACAAAGAGGAAAAATAAAATGAAGTACATGGTAAGACCATTACCAATTCATGCTCTAAACGAGCATAGCCCTTCCTACTTATTGTGTGCAATAGCTTTTGACTAGTCTTCATTTCACTGAACTTTTTGCTTTTTGCCTAATAAATAATAATAAAAAAGAAGTGATGATTCAAATTTAAAGTGTATAAGAATCACATAACAAACCTGAAACTCTTCGAATAATCTTTCTTCTACAAAAGTATTCTACTCTGTAGGAGACATCACATTGCTAGGCTTGATATATTTGTCTACAAAGTTTCTATCTTTTTTTTTTCATTGTTTCTTTAATTGTTATAGAAGCTTTGGACTTGTATTGCCTCCAGCTGTGTCACATTGTTTGCAATATCATAGCCTTACTAGACTTGTCAATTACAAATCTTGTTTGACATGCACGAAAAAAGGATAAATTAAAAAATTTCTATAAATAAATTATTAAAATCTCTTATGAATAAATAATTCAATTATACACATACCTTAATTAACTTTCAAAGTTGTTCTTTTATTTCTGGAGGCACATGATGTCAATCTTTAATTACTATAAGCACGTGCTCTCACACAATCACACCAATGTAAGATGATAGCTTCTCAGAATTAGTTGACACTGGCTTCCCTCTTTCATTGAACTCAACTTCTATTTTAGGAGCATGTCCCAAAACCAAACCCATCCTTGTGGGTCCATGCTTCTTTGTTGTTGTGCTATCATTCTGTGTTGCTTTTGCACTACTTTCTGTTTTAGGTAATGATCTTGGTGAGTTGGAGTCCTCATTAGATAGTCTCACCCCTTCATTCTCAGAATGATTTATTGCAGCTAACATGGCTGTACATTGCTTCTTAACTCTCTTTTTAGCTTGTTTAGAGGACTTGAGAAAAATGCATTCATATATATATAATTATTTGTCTTGTAATATTCACATAAACTTGACCAAAAATGAATCATTATGAATGTCACTGAAAATAAAATATTTACTTTACCAACTTCTAAAGTCTTTTCTTTTTTGTCATAATGGCTATAGAAGGTATAATATGCCTGTTGATACAAAATAAAAAGGAATTAACTAATTACTTTAGATGCAATAAATAACTATCACATAATTAAAAAGTAGGATTTAATACACAATCCAAGCATATAAACTCAAACATAAATTCAGGAACAACAACAAGAACAACCAAAAAAAATTAAATAATAATAATAATAATAATAATAATAGAAGAACAACATCAGTTATCAAACCCACAAAGAAGACCAACTGTTACAAGCAGAGATTTCATTCTCAAATGCAGAAGTAGATATTTCGTTTCCAAATACCCAAAGAAGAAGAACAACAACAAATGAAGATTAATAGAAGAAAGACAAACAAAAAAGATCGATGAACTAAAATGCACAAAGAAGAAGACCAACCGTTACAAGCAAAAATTTCGTTCCCAAATGCAGAAGCAAATATTTTGTTCCTAAATACCCAAAGAAGAATAACAAGAAGATTAACAGAAAAAAGATGAGCAGTGAAAATCGAAGAACTTAAACGCACAAAGAAGACGATTAAACAACAATGACTCTAAAGGAGATGATATTCTCGCATAATTTTTTTAGGGCGGGAACTGTTTTTTTTTTAATATTTTTTGTAGTATAATGTGAGAATAATATATGAATAATGCGAGTATAACGATTGTTTGGTTGTTGATACAAAAATGCGGGGTTAACATGTGAATAAAATGCGGTATAATGTATGTATAACATATGAATAATTATGCAATAATGCAAGTAAATAAAATTTGGTATAATGTATGTATAACATATGAATAATCATGAAATAATGCGAGTAATGGTATAATGCAAGAATAATATCTAAATAATGCAAGTATAAAAATTGTTCGATTGTTGATATAAAAATGCGATATAACGTATGCATATATAACATATGAATAATTATGAAATAATGTCAGTAATGGTAGATATATAATATACCAACAGATGGATAATGCGTCAATCATGGTATAATACAAGAATAATAACTAGATAATACGTGTATAAAATATGTTCGATGGTGTTGGTAAAAAATGCGGAGATGACATGTGAATAATACAAGAATAACATGTGAATAATACAAGAATAACATGTGAATAAAATTTAGTCTAACAAAACATATGAATAATCAAGAAATAATGCGAGTAATGGTAGAATGTTGGTATAAAATAGCAAGCGATGAATAATGCATGAATAATGGTATAATGCAACTCATTATCAACCATAATAACAATATATAGTTTATTATATTATTATTATTGCATAGTTAGTGAAATTATGTAAGAATTTCACACTTTAAATGTATTCCATCATATTTTATTAAAATAAATGCAAAGATTCTTTTTTTTCTGTAATAATGTCAAATGATCTTGTTTATTATGTTGTGTCCTTATATCATCATCTTTTAATCTTTTATGGCGAGAAAATGTTTCTCACAAATGTTTTGTTAAACTTTCTGAAATAACTTAATAATATATAATTTAAGATAATCCAAATTAATGTTTTTATGTAATAACACTGTTATTTCATAAATTGCAAAAATAATAACCTTTAACAACAATAACTTTACAGTTAATAATGACATTATTACACAATTAATATTTTTATTTCAATAACGTAAACAATTCAAAATAAGTGAAATAATATAAGAATATTCTTTCAATACATTTAATATATTTATCTATGTTATATATAATAGAAACTTTTTATATCAAAGTGAATTTAGACTTAAATTTGATTTTTTGACTTTAGTCCATTTATTTATTAAAAATTTAGCTTTATCATTAAAAATTAATAATTTAGTACTTTTAACAATTTAGTGCTAACTTAATCTAAAATTTCTTATACGGTTTTAATATTTATAAATTTCAATATGTTTAATTTTTAATTTTAATAATCATGATTTATATTTTGTATTTTAAAATTATTTTCAGTTTTTATTTTTTTATCCATATATGTAGCACTAATTGGTTATTTTTACAAACTACTCTTGATAAGGGCATCTCTAACCTATTACTTCATTTTTTTTACTTTAGTTTGCCATTATATATATATTTACTATTTTATACTATATATCATGTTATTTTTATATATATTTGCTATTTTTACTTCATATAGCAAATGCATACATATATTTGCTATTTTATACCAAATATATGTATGTATATAGTTGCTGGTTAGTCGTGTCAGCGGTAGGGAGGCATTAAAGGCGTTTTAGCACACAAAGAGTTGGTTTTGGTTATCTCCTTCATGACCTACAGAAATGGATGCTTCCCTTTCATTATCTATCCCCTTATTTAAAAATAGTGCTCACCCTCCAAAATTGATGGTCTCTATGAAGTTGAATATTTACCTGATACCCAAGGAATCATACCCTTAGCAGAGTTAGTCCCAATCCTATCCTAACATGTTTATTCCATCCCCACTCAAACCTTCCAAAGAAAAATCAAGAACTTGTTCAAGAAACAAACTCCCCAAAGTCCAATAAAAGAATATGTGCATATCTCAAACTTCTATGAACACCAAGTCCCCGCAGACCAAGCTGAACATTTTTTCCCTGTTATACTTCCCACTCCTCTCTTTTCTCAATGGCGAAAAGATGGTTATAGTCACCTCCACTATGGTGCTGTCAAAATGTCTATCACATTCCATGAACGAAAATCAACCGAAGCAATCTCTCGCTTGGTTCTTCTTGACTCTAGAATGCTTCGCTATGCTGATGCTGTGATTGACACTATTCAGACCACTTTAAATTCGGGCACTGTGTTCATTACTTTTTACCTAAATTTTAATGTCTCTCTCAATAATCCCCATGCTCTCTCTACTTTGAGCCTCCAAGTTCAAATTACTAGTACCCCTCAAATCCAAACAGCTCTTGTAGCCACTGTCCATTATCAAATAGCATATCGAGTCCAAAATCATGCTATTGATGTTCCTTATAAAGGACATTCTCTTGATGGATTGATGCTTGATATTAGCTCCCAAGGTGCTGTCTCTCACACCTTTCTTCCAAGAGCTCTCTCTATAGATCGACTTTAGCAACTGTTTCCAGAAAAATGGATAACAAGTTATGAAGCTTGATTTCAAATCAATGATGTCCAACAGTCTTCTCAAGCTTTTCATAAAAGACGTACTGATGGCCTTGTTGAGACCACTTTCTCTGAGCCAATGATGACTCTACCTAGACCTTCTTTTGCAGGTATTCATTCTACTGCAATCCCGGACACACCTTGCCCACCTCCTTCCCACATCTGATGGGATACTTATGACTGCTCAGATTGTGAAGATTATGCCTTTGATCTACAATACGACATCCACAGGCCCAAGCAAAAGAAGTCATCACAACAAAAACTGCAGGCCAAATATGAAACTAGAGCTCCTTCAGTTGGTTTCATTGAATCAGGATCAGGCAAATATCAATATCATATCCTCCTTGACAAAAAACCCTCTCAAGAGTGTTTCGTCATCTTAGATCTTCCAACTTCTTCTAAATCACCACCTTCTAATGACAGATCTGAGGATCTTTTTACTAGTTGTCCAATCCAATATCAAGTAAAATCGGCAAAGATCGTTCATCCTGATGGTCTAGGATTAATGCCTCTTACTGATTCTGAAGTTGTTTTGAACTAGCAAACTAACAATGCCCTTTAGCAGAATGATCTTCTCAAAACCATTGCTCTGAAGCAACAACAGATTCTTCACCAACAAGACTCCCAAGACCAAGTTGTCATAGCCATCCATGGTCGGCTTGACCAAATTCATCAGGAACTCAAAGCTTTAGCTAAGTTAATTGATAACTATGTTGACACTGCTCCTTTGTTTTTGCCACTAGAAAGAGAACAAAAATCTCTTGAAGCACAACTTAGAGATATTAAAGCCTTACCTCCTTCTTCGACAACTCTTGCTTATGCCCCTCATATTGTTCATTCTACCATGGCACCTACACCCTTTTTTCCTTCCCTCTTCCCCAAATCTTATAAAACTCATAATTAGTTAAAACCTCGCTCAGAACCAAATCCCTCTTCACCAAAGCATTACCAAGCATCCCTACTAGCTACATCTCTTTCAAAGAGAAAAAAAAACAAGGGTAAAGAAAAACTAATTATGACCATTTTGCCCATAGAACCAGATCTTTTAGCCTCATCAAAAGCCTCGCCTTTGCCAGACATTTGTGAGAATCCTCTCACCTCATTCCTTGAATTTATGGCATGCCACTATGAACAACCCTCCATTTCCATGGAAAACAAAGGAAAACGATCCACTCCTGCCCTAACCTCTTCCTCAGACTCTGATTCTTCATCCTTTGACGAATCTGATGACATTTTTGTGGCCTTTGAAACTGGTGAAAGAGGCCCCTCTTTGTTTGTAGACACAGGTGTTAAACCCACTGATGACATGGAGTCCACTCCTCCTCCCAAGCCTAGAACCCAAAAATCAAATGGGTCAAGCTCCTTTAGTACTTTCAATCTTGGTAGTTTACCCTTTGATGATTGGCTATTATTTTTTCATGATATGTTATCCTGGTGCAAAGTAGAACTTCTCAAACAAGGTGAGATTGATAAGATTGTTCTTGAGAAACTTGTTACTCGCTTCTCAAGAAGTCTTCGAGATTGGTGGATTGCTATTCAAGAATATAGACAGATTGGTTTCCTCCAACGATCTATCTTTGAATTCTTAGCAATCCTTTACACAGCCTTTGTTGGACCTATTGATCAGTATGTTGGTTATGCACGAGAAAAATTTTTGGCAGCCAAATGTTACTCCTTCAAACTTCAAGGTATATAAGCACATTACAAGAAAATGTCTAAACTCTTTTATCTCATCAAAGGGGTAGATGATAATAATTTGAAGATAGTGTTTCTCTTCTCATACCTGAGACCTATTGCAAACAAAGCCAGGGCTTTTATGCTTACCATCAAAAAAAGGTACGAAGATTGTACTCTTGGTGAGTTATATTCCTTTATTCGCAAAGGTCATGAATCATTATGCTCAGAACATGAATTCTTCCAACAAGCACAACGAATGGGAAAAACATTGTCTCAAGCATGTTAGGTTCTGAATTTTCCAACAAAGTTCCAAAGAAGACTATACCGTATCCATATCATCCTTATGAACCATGTTCTTACAAGAAGACTAAACCGTATCCAAAGAATGCTTCTAGGTTCTCCAAGAAAAGGGTGTTTCATAAAAAAAAATCCTAAGTGGCGATTCTTGAAATGTAAAGGCTTCAGAGGAAAGTTCCCAAACACCAGATGCTTCATCTGCAACCAAAAAGGCCATTTTGCCAAACAATACCCTAAAAAGACAAAGAAGCATGCCACAGTCATTGAAATGATCTTTCAACTCACAGACACGGAAGTCTCTAATGTTGAGTCTTTTTTTTCTCTTGAAGATAACTTCTCTCCTGAAACCTTATTGGCTATCTCTGGCACTGAAACATTTGTTTTGAATACTTCTCCCTCTCTCAATGGGATGTTCAGCTTGCCCCATGCCAAAGTCTAGGTATATCCCTCCCCCTATCATAATCCTATTGTCTTGACAGCTTTGATTGATACAGGAGCCTCTGCTACTTTCATGCACCCCTCTGCATTATCTTCTGAATGGTGGAAGCCTTACCAACAAAATTTAAACACTGTTGGCAAAAATCCTCTTGCCATTACCCTAATCAGTAAGCCGGTGAAACTTAAACTTCACCCACTGCTTACCTTCAAGTATCGGATTTTGGGCGCCCCATCTCTTTCAAAGGACTTCATCATTGGGTATGACATTCTCCAACAAATCAAACAACTCACATGGACATCCTAAGGATTAAAAAAATTTAGCATTTGTCCCACGGATCTCTTCCATCTCTCCAACAATTCAAATATTTGATTCTCATCATATTCAAGCACTTAGAACCAAACTCTCACAACATTGTTGTGCTAAAAGTCATACAGACTTTTTACAAAAATGCAGCCATCTATTACGGTTCAATAGCAATTTATTTGTTTTGTTCCCATTCAAGCTTAATGAAGATGTGAATCCTACCAAAACATCTCACTATGGTATGCCTCCCTCTCAATTGACCGTAGCTGTCCAAGAAATTGCACAACTCAAAAATGAAAGATTAATTGAACCCATAGACTCTCCGTGGGCTTGTGAAGCATTTTATGTCAACAAGGTCAGAACAAGTTCGAAGAAAACTTTGGTTGGTTATCAACTACCAGCCTCTAAACATCTTTCTCAAAGATGACAAGTTTCCTCTCCCCCATCCTAAAACTCTATTTCAACATCTCTCAGAAGCAAAGGTATTCTCTAAGTTTGACTACAAATCTAGGTTTTGGCAACTGGGAATTGCTCCTCCTGACAAGCCAAAAACAACTTTTGTCATTCCCAACCATCATTACCAATGGACCTCATGCCTTTTGGTCTTAAGACTGCTCCCTCATTCTTTCAGAAGGCCATGAATCATATTTTTGCACCAGTACAGGATCAAGCTGTTATATATATTGATGATATTCTCCTCTTTTCAAAGGATGTGAATTCTCATGTTTTCCTAATAAGCAAATTTTATGATTTATGTACTTATTATGGACTAAAGCTCTCAAAGATAAAAATGCAGCTTTTTCAAATGACAGTTGAGTTTCTTGGGATGGAAATCAATGAAGGACAAATTACTATTCAACCTCATATCTCTCTAAAGCTTTTAGATTTCCCTAATGTCTTGCCAAACAAGACTTCAATCCAACAATTTTTGGGCCTAGTCAACTATATGGGCCTCTTCATCAAGGATCTCTCTCAGCATACCAGCAAGTCATCTGCCTTGCTTAAAAAGTCCCTTCTTCCATAGCAAGACGAACATACCAAAATCGTGATGACCTTAAAGCATAAGGCCCTGACCCTTCCTCGTCTATAGATCCCAGGCTTTGGGTTACGCATCCTCCAAACAGATGCCAAAGATGAATACTAGGGAGTCGTCTTGTTTGAAGAACTCCCAGGCAAGTCTAGACACTTATGCAGATACAAAAGTAAAACCTTTAAACAATCCGAAATTCATTACCACTCCACTTTTAAGAAAATTCTGGCTATCAAAAGGGGTATAGAAAAATTTCAGTTCCATTTAGTTGGACATCATTTCCTTATTGAAATGGACATGTCAAGTTTTCCCCGAATGTTGCACTTCAAAAAAAATGTTACCCAATCCACAACTTCTTCAGTGGGCAAATTGGTTTTCCCAATTTAACTTCTCTATTAAACACACTCCAAAAAAAAACTAACGTCCTTGCAGACTTCTTGTCTAGACACAGATCAGCACATTTCATTAGAGTTATTGGCTCTTCCTCATCCAATCTAGATCCTTCTGATGGCTCAGATCCACCACCCCCCAATCCATTAGATTTTATTTCATCTCTTCTTACAAAATTGTGAGAAATCATCTTTTGGAAGATCCCTGATCACCCTAATATTGATGGCCTTCTCCACGCCATGACACGAAACCATGGAGTGGTTTTTGGTCGTATTCCCTATCCAACCTAACCATACCTTTTTCCTTTCCGCTTGCCCAATTTCTATGACTTCCCCAAAGAGGCCTATTGTTATCTTATTCATGAAATTAGATCATGGTGGATTGGTTTTAGCCTTGATAAAAATTTGTTATGTGCATATTTATTTTAGATGAGCCTCCAGTATCCTACTTTTGGTCCCGACCAAACCAGGTTCTACAAATTCCTCATGCATTTTCTAGATCATGCAACTTGGTTACAGGTACTACAAGACTGGCCACAACGTTATGTTACTATCATCTTCTTTGCTCCTCTTGCTTCAGAGCAGAAAGTACAAGCATAGGTGACGACCCGATAGCTGGTGCAGACCAAGTATTTAACTATAGAATACTTCGTTCATATCCACATTTCTTCTATTTCAATCCATATGGACATTGTTCACCTTCCTAGGCTCTCAGTGGAAGCCATCTTGAGTTCATTTTTGCCTTTAAAGCCCCTTACTGGGCACATTTTTATAATTTTCAGCAATTCCAATTAGATTTGATGCATTAGAATGAGGACTCTGGGCTCAATAGTTGGACCACTTACTTGCATTATCCATATCCGTCAGCCTTACTTTATGGCAAAGTAGGCCTTGGTGAACCAGAGAATCACCTTTATGACAAGTTGCACGAACTATTCAATGCATACTTGGCTGAACATCCTTATCATGTGCGAGATTTAGCCAAGTCAGTAGACACTGTCACATGGACAGATGATGACTCCTCATCAAAACATGATGACTCCTCATCAAAAGATGATGACTCCTGACTCTGCTTGTACGACCCATGTGCTTAAAACTTTCCTAGCTGGTACCATTGACATTACAAGACACAATAATAGAAGATACTACGGTAAATGCCAATAATATGTGCCTTCTACAGTAAACGACAATGATATGTGCATTTGTCAAAGCCTACTCACTAAGCAGTACGCAGAGCCTTTGTCCCTCTACTTTTTCTGATAGTTTTTGCTTTCTCTATAAATAAAGAGCCATTCTCTTTAGGATGGGATCGAAAAAGAGTTTTGTAAGATATTCTTGTAAGTTTGCTTAAGTCCTTTTGTAAGTTTTCTTCAGTCCTCTTGTAAGTTTTCTAACTTCCCTATAAAATGTTTTTATAAAATGTTCTAGCTTCCTTCTCTCAGCCAAAGGCGGCCCGACCAGCATAGTGGCCCGACAAACTCACTCACCTCGTCGAGTTCGCCCAACTACTGTTAAGCCCTTTTCCCAATCTCATACAACAGATGGTATCAGAATAATTTGAACACTTAAAAGCAAAATTAAGCCACATACAAGAGAGAAAACATTTCATTACATATGTATCTTGTCCAAAATACGAAATTGACCATTTACATAGGTACAAGGAATGACCAACCTCTATATTAAAAACCAAAAAGAAAGAGGACAGGAGTTGTCAGGGAGTTAGGCGATCACCACGCCTTTCCCTTTATTAGCCACCGAAGAACTAGAAATAGCGATAGAGTAGTGAGCCTAAAATCATCGTGGCTCAATGAGTAGGAAGCCCAACATGGTAACTATAACCAATACACCAAAACAATGCATGAGCAGCAGAGATAATGTAAAATTTGAATGCATGGTATAGTATAAAAGCAGTCGTAAATAATGCAACCATCATAAAAGATTTCAAATCCATGCCAGTTAAAAAACATATCTAGGGTAGGGTTAACTCAGCAAACCCAACCTATAGTCATCGCTCGAGCAGGTCCTGGGTCAGGCGCACTAGCCACTCGAGCAGGTCGTAAGTTAGGCGTATTCCACAAATACACTAACCCAGCGCTTGGTCCTCGAGTGCCATGACTTGAGTGGGTTCAATGACTAGGCGTACTGATCATATGCCCTAAACCCTGGTGCTCAAACCTTGAGTCTATCACAATCACATCAAGTACCCTGACCCCGACGCTCGGCTCTCGAGCTTATGGCCTCACTACCTATGTACATCTATACGTCTCAAACCAATCAGATGTATATAAATCTCGTGAAACCATTTAAACCATGTCATTTCACACAAGTTTTATGCAAGGAATACGAGTTACAGAAAACACCTGAATCAAACTACTCACCTCAGGTCCTGCACACCGATGTCCCATCGACAACCGGCCCAGTCTCGTAGTGCTCACTCGAATCTGCATCAGTTAAACTCAATCTCAGTTTTATCCATACAGTAGTCTAATCTCTAATCTCTCTATCCCTACTCAGTCTCAAACGACCTAATCATCTCAGTCAATGTTTGATCAATCGGTTAAACTTGGTCAACTCTAGTCAATGTGGTCAACCTAGTCACTCTTGGTCAGTTTGTATGCAAATTGGGTCAAAATAGGTCAATTGGGTCAAAATTAGGTCATTTGGGTCAAAATCTCCAATTTCCAACACTTAGCCAAATTTTGAGTTCTTTGATCTCTTGCGCAGCGAACTTGCCAATTTTTTTGCGATTAATTTGTAAGTTGGATTTACGTAAAACTTTTTAGATTTCATCTAGACTACCTAAACTTTTACTAAAATTTTATTTCATAATTTTTGGACACCATTTACTAGGGTTTCTAGGTGCATTAATAGAGACTATGAAAATTACGCATATCCTATGACAAACAGTTAAATGGTGCCTCAATTGACCCTCCTACTGAATTTAGATTTGGTTGAAATTTTGTACACACTATCCTAACATATCCAAAAACCTATTTCAGCTTAATCTACCCACATTTGGTCAGTCAACTAGCCTCTTACTTTTCTATCCTGTCACATGAATTTTTCTTGGTTCATAATTTCTATCTTCTTTCTAGTGTTCATTACCCCATTGAACCCAATATCCATGGGCCATTTCTTGTGTCAATTTCAAGCATATAGGTCATATAACATTCATTCATCAAGAATATTTTAAATCAGTAACATGTAACACTAAATTATGCCCAACATTTCATCCATTCCTCAACTGTATTTTAAAAGAACTCAAGAAATTTTGTTCTAAGTCCTAACACTCTAACTAACATAACATATTTGTAAGTGTAGTAAATCATATTCACATAGGCTTATGGTTAGATCTTTATACCTCTGTGTAGCCTCTACTATGAGGTTCAAATGCATCTGCTTTTAGTCCAAACTAACGTCTTTAGGTGCTCCAATTACAACCTTAAATCTGGTCCCAACTCCTGATTTTTGTTGACACTATCGTAATAGTGAATCAAATAGTCAACGTTAGTGACTTATAAATCGTATTTAAAGTTATAGTATCTTGTTTCCACCACTTAAACATTTAAATACACATAATAAGGGGTAAAATGAAGGGCCTTACCTCAGGGATGACCCTGGAATGGTTTAGTTGTAAGCCCCTTAAAGTTGCTCCAACACAGTTTTTGTCACACTACTGTAATAGTTAATAGATAACCCACTTCAACAGCTTGGAAAACATGTGTAAAGCTTCATTTTTCATTTTCTATTAGTTGGAGGTTGAAGTACACATGAAAAGGAAGAAGATGAGTGGTCTTACCTCCAAAATGGACTTGAAATGGCTTAGGAATCGAAGCTCCAAAGATTGATTCAACACAATTTTTCTATTTTCTGGGTTTGAAACATGGTGAACAACACCTTTTCTTGGTTGTTTTCGTCTCAGGTTGTTATGCACTTGGGCAAAGGCTCTAGGGGTTCTTTGAGCGGATTACAAGAGTTTTAAAACAAGCTAAGATTCAAAGGAAATGGATGAGAAATGAGGAAGATACAAGCTCATGAACATGAGAGGGCGGAGCTAGAAATCTGGAACTTCAACTCAAGTGTGGTTTTTTTGTTGCATGGAGGGGTGTTTGCATGGCAAGATAAGGTGACACGCGGCCATCTACGCAGCGCCCAAGCTCCCATGTTGGATGCCTAGTTGGCATCATCCATTGGCTACATCAGAGGCTGTGAGTTAATGGCTCAAACCATGGCTTCCAAATCAGGTGCAGCCATGGTTTTGTTGCTAAAAAATCACTAGAAAATCAAAGAAATTCGCTCAAAAATCTGAAAATACGCATGGGGAGGGAAATTTCGCGTGTGGGTCGTGCCCTGATTTCTTCTTCTTTTTTATTTCTTATTTCTATTACACACACACACACACACACACACACACACACACACACACACACATATACATATATATATAAATTTCGCATTTTTTTCTAAAATTGTTAAAATTATTATTCTATCATTTTTCCTCAAAATATTTCAATTATACACTACTTTTTATCATTTGTACAATTATTTTCTTAAAAATTAAATAATTCACCAAAAATTACATTTTCTTCCCAAAAATTTCATTAATTACTCTAAAAATTTCATAATAATTCTAAAAATTCAACAATCAATCCCAAAAATTATTTTCCTTTAGAAATTATATTTTTCTTAAAATTTCATGTATTTTCTCCTCAAAATTCTATTTTTCACCGTTATTCTAATTTTTCTTCAATAACTAATTCAAAATTAGGAAAAATTGAGGTAAATTTATATATTTCTACTTAAATTTCAGAAAATACGTACATTAGATCTGATAATTTTGGTGTGTTAAATCCTAGATCATCACAAGTATTCTTATGTTATACCCGAATAATTAATTTAGAAATACCGTACATATTATATATATATATGCGCTTAAATCACTTGCTATTCAAGTTGTTTTCATTTTTCTGCCCTAATCTCTCTGTCTTCTTCGATTCAGTTATTCATTTACTTACAATCTCCACTGTTACAATGAAGAACGAGTGTTCATCCTTTACCAATAGGGCGACCGTAAATGTTGAGAACTAGGTACATCACACTCTTTCGAATCTTGTATTCATATTTGTCTAAATGTGATAGTGAATGATTGTGTGGTCTGTTCAACTTTCTTTGAACTACGATATTATACTATAACATTTATTGACGGTTTATTACATAATAGAATATAAAAATGCTATACTATTATGCTGTTTATTTTGATATAAAGATGTATAATATTGTTATATTCATTTGAATGATTATTCTGATATTATACACCTTTTTATTTTGTTATTACACACTTTTTAACATGTTATACTGGTATTATACACTTGTAGGAATATCAATATATTGTTTAACCTGAAGATAGATACTCAGCCAAGGTTGGGCGCCTAACTAACTTGAACGCATGCAACATGTTGATTTCCACGTTGATAGATTACCAGCTGCTGAAGTTCCGAGAGACTTATTTTGGCCATTTTCTTGCTATGAAGTAGTTGCATTGACAACCTCATATGATTCATAACATATTGTTGAGAGAGGTTGTCAAGAAGACGAGTCTATTCTGGTCTTCAATTTCAATGCAACGAAAAAATCAGAAACATTACAACTGGTTTTGAGGGTAAAATTTTGAAGGATAAATACTTTAAAGGAGTGGATAAGATAAATAAGAAATATATAGTTGATACATTTACAAATCAGGTATGGGAGAATGATTATAATGCTGTGAAGATTACAGTTTTGTTCTTTATTAATTGTTTTTTGTTTCCTAATAAAATGGAAAAGTTGATAAATGAAGTTGATTTTGAACTTGTACAAGCTGGTAAATATATGGATTATCTCTGGGGCAGGGCTCTTTTTGATACGACAATAGAATCCATAAAGGGTAATTTTGCAGTAGACGTAATCTGGCTAAAAGCTGGGAGGGGCAAGTACCCGATTATGTACAAGCTTCTTGGGTTCCCAATCGCATTACAAGTTTGGTTTTATGAGTGTTTTGTTGATATTGATGGTTTGTTTTCCAATCAACGTATCAATTAATTTTCTCGTATACTAAATTGGACTTGCATTGACACGCCTAATTTCAAAAGCATGGAAAAGGTGCTAAACAATTTACTGTTAATAAGGTAATTTTTCATGTATTTGATCATATATTATATACAACATTTATATTATAATTGAACCATTCTTTGTTGTCAAATTTCTTATGATATCATATTTGTCTATTTTTAGTTCAAATTTTTTTTAGCAAGCCATAATGAGCTAATGCAGCCATACATGGATGACTTGATTGTAAAACAAGATGGGCACCAATATCAATTTTTAGATTACGATGATTTTATTGATCCCCTAATATTTCTTTTGTTGCCTTCTGTAAATAAACCTATTGGCGGTAATATTTTTGTAAATAAGTCTGTCGCAACCATGAGTATACCTAGAAGGCAGTGCGATTGTTGTAACAAGATCAAAATAATGTTAAAAGAGGGTTTTGATAAGATTTTTGAAGAAATTAATTATCTAAAATCCCTATTGCAGAAGGTAAATGTTCCAAGCTTTAAAATCAATGAATTTTTTTATATTTTCATTGCAATATAGTAATGATATGATACTAGTATACCATTTACATACCTACATTATACCATGAGTATAATATATTATATACTGTATGCTTGCGGTTATCTATTGTTTGCTTGTGTATATTGATGTTATACCAACTGTATACATTCATTTGGCTCACTAAAATTTTCATTTTTCATGTAGAAAGATGATGTAAATAAAGCAGAAGACAGTAAAGAAGAATATGCTAGTAGGGAAAAATGTACTGATGTCGAAGCTGCATGCTAGAGTTTGATGGCATTGCAAGAGATTGTTAATGATAGCGACAAAAAGAGGAAGGTAATTTTGAACACTTTATTTGGATTGTGATTTGTCATTTAGATTTATTTTCATTATCCATTAATATTGTACATTTTTATGTTAAAAGCTGACTCAACAATAATTGAAGGTAAAAGAAGGAAGAAAAAATAACTAATCTTGGTAAGATCATGAATACGATTCTTTTATTAATTTAAGATTATGCTTTTGTAGTTTTTATGAATCTAATTATCCTTAATTTATCTGCTATTAGGACATTTCTCGTTTAATTTCATTGACCCAGGTTGCTGACAAGGATGAATCAAAATATCATGCACATGTTGAATGTGAACGAGAAACCACGATTGATGAAATTGTTGAGTCGGCCGTCAATGTTACGACTTCAGTCGTCTCTACTGAAGATCACACTCCACTTCTTCCACCTCCTAGAGTTAATAAAAGGGGGAGGCATCCAGCTGGAGATAAACATAAAGGAAAGGAGATTGTGAAGGGACGACTATCCCCCTTAGACATCTGTTTGCTTGAAGATATAAACAGCAGTGCTGTAGCTAAGTTTGATGAGTGGATTCAAAAGGGTCGGCTGAAGCGCTTGGAGTAAGTTTTCTTAAAGATCAAGTTTGCATTCCGAATATTGTTGTTATTTATAATACAATGATATTAACATCTATCACATTATTTAGGTCAAGTAAAGTATACCATGATCGTGAAAACAATCTGAATCCAACTTTTGATTTTTCAATCGCTAATGTCATTGATAAGGAATGGTTTTACACATTGATCACCCCAGGACAGCCTATCTCCTCCTCTGTAAGTTTAATTTTTTTGCACTTGATATTATTGCTTACAGATATTATACTAACAATATACCAACATAATACCATAATATAGGGTTTTAGACACTTTGCAATGTCTGTATACACATATTATACTAATATGATATCAATTTCACCTATATATTCCATGTCCTTAAACTATGTTATGTTGTTTTGTATACATATTATACTGATATGATATCAATATGATGTATATAACATATTCTTAAACTCTGTCATGTTTATTATTTCAGTATAACGAGATGTTATACAAACAACATATTTATTATGTTTTGAATGTTTCATGTTTATACAATTTTTATTTATGACCCAAATCTTTCAATGTAATTTACAAATCTTGTATTGGCAGCATATAGATGTGATGTTCTATTACTTGTGCAAGAAAAGCAAGTATGACTAATCGATTAAGATTAAGTGTACAACTACAGACAACTTTTTCGATCAAAAGTTGCAGTCTATTTATAGAAGATTCAAAAAAGAGAAGGATGCATCTATGTTAGGGGATGAGATGGTAATTGTGGAGTATATGCTAGGGCACTACATGTACTACAACACTCCGTGGTCTGATGTTAACTACATCATTTTTTCTATTAATGTTGTGGTTACGTTCCATTTGATCCTTCGTTGCATCAGCATTCACGAGGGTTGCATATATGTTTACGATTCCCAGCATACTCCTACTGTTGATGTTGCGTCAATGGAGCCAGCTCAAGCTTATTCCACCATTCTTCTTTTTATCTCGAGATGATTGAATTTTTTGAATCGAAAGTTGACCGAAAGGATAAACCTGGGAAAAAATCATTCAAGGTGCAGGTGGTCGATAATCTACCAGAGCAAGATGAGTGTGATTGTGGAATGTTCATGTATTATTTTGTTGAATTTGCCACCGAAAAGGAAATTTCACCTGCTTTTGACGTGGTGAGCTACAGGAAAAGGGTGGTTGTTAATCTGTACTTACATGGTAGAATGAAGCAGAATGAAGGCACCAAGAGTGACGATGAAAGATCAGGTCGATTCAATATAGGATCCAATCATAGTGGGTCTTAAAGAAGTGAAGAATGGAAGAAACTAGGCTGTCATATCTTGCATCACAGTTTTTCAAGGACAATGTGTAATACCATTTTTGATATTTCAGAGATGTATCATTTGAACATGATTATGGTTCATTTATAACAATTTCAACTATTTTTCATTTGAATTTTGTTATTTTATTTTTATCTTCTTGGGTAGATTGTTTTATTTTTGAATCATCTATGAATAATGTTAGTCATATGTGAACTTTATTATACTGATTTTATTCAAAAATCATACAAGTGATCAATTCTGAAGCACTGATCTCAGTTTTATACACATATTATTTTTAAGTTAAACGTATTTTATTCAATTTATATACACATATTATCCACATGGTATACCTATGTTATAACATTATTTACACATTATTCACACAATTGAACAATTAAATATTATACATGCATTATTTATATAGTATACTTCGATTATATCACTATTCACTCATTATTCGTAAAGTATATTAACCAAATAAAAAATATTTATACCTGCATTATTTGGTCGTAATACCTACATTATTCCACTATTCAAGAATTATTCTCGATTGGTTTGTTATACATACATTATTCTACTATTATTTGTGCGTTATTCATTTGTATCGGTTGCATTATTCATGATTTATTCATATGTTATACTTGTGTTATACATATATTTACACATCATTTAGGCAATTGAAAGATGTTCATTTTATACACGTTTTATTCACATGGTATACCTAGGTTATACTATTAATTATTCACGCATTTTTCGTAAGTTATATTGATCAACATAACAATTTTTATACGTGCATTATTCGATCATTATCGTTATATGTTTATACGTGAATTATTCGATTTTTATCCCTACATTATACCACATTTCATGGGTTATATATATAATTACACGCATTATTCGATCGTTATCGCTAGATTTTTATGCGGTCATTATTCGATCTTTATCCCTATATTACACCACATTTCAAGGGTTATTCATACTATTATTCACACATTATTCAATCGTTATCGCTAGATTTTTATACATTCATTACTTGATCTTTATCCCTATATTATACTATATTTTACGGGTTATATGTATCATCATATACACATTATTCGATTTTTATCCCTATATTATACCACATTTCGTGGGTTATATATACAATTATTCACGCATTATTCGATCGTTATTGTTAAATTTTTATACGGGCATTATTCGATCTTTATCCCTACATTATACAACATTTCACTGGTTATTTATATCTTTATTCACGCATTATTCAATCGTTATCGTTAGATTTTTATTCACGCATTATTCGATATTTATCCTTATACTGTACTACATTTTACTAGTTATATATATACCATCATTCACGAATTAATTATTCGATTGTTATCGCTAGATTTTTATATGCATATTATTAAATATTTATTCCTACATTATTACCACATTTCATGTGTTATATATACCATATATATTATTCACGCAATATTCGATTGATATCCCTATATTTTTATACGTGCATTATTCTAGCATTATACCTATATTATACTACTATTCACGGGTTATACCATTATTCACGCATTATTCTATCGTTATCCCAACATCTTTATATGCACATTATTTGATCGTTTTGCTTACATTATACCATCATTGACAGGTTATACTATTATTCACACATTAGTGGTGTTATATAGGAATAACATATGAATAACGTAATACGTTTACAATGGTCAAATAAAACGTTGTTATAGACGGCTATAGACAATGTTCACGAATGAATGTTGTAATAACTTACGTTATTTTAACAACAGTCGACTAATGAACATTGTAGAAGGTGTCATTCGACAACGAACAACTATGATTGTTGTAATAATATAGAACAACGTTCGTCTGTTCATTGTAATGGCCTTTTCAACAACGTTTCCATGGTGAACGTTGTTGTACACATTTTATATAAGTGATTTTTCAACAAACATTTTATGAACATTGTTGTATGCCTTCTATTAGAACGGTCGTTGATGCACATTGTCGAATTGACGTTGTGGTATCATCAATTTCTTGTAGTGAGAGTAATACCTTTTCATAACTATGATGTAATATTGGGTATGGATTGGTGGACATAGTAACAAGCTCTAATTGATTGCCCGAGACGGAGAGTCACATTGACTTTACCATCTGGTGAGTTGGTGAAGATCTATGGTAAAATTTGGAGACTACCCAGAAACCCCATGGCAGCAATGTTATACAACATGAGCCAAGGGGAGGATTTTTGAAATCTGATGGACGAAGACATGTCAAAGACTCATTCAGGGATACAAGACATTGTGGTAGTAAGAGACTACATGGTTGTATTTCTAGATGACTTGCTAGGACTGCCACCACGAAGGGAAGTAAAATTCAAGATTGAAGTTTATCCAGGAACTGATCCTATAACTATTCCACCTTATATGATGGCACTTGTTAAACTGAAGGAGTTAAAGTAGATGAACTTCAGGCAAAAGGTTTTATTCGTCCAAGTGAATCACCTTGGGGTGCGCTAGTGTTATTTGTGAAGAAGAAGGATGGGTCTATGCGATTATGCGTTGATTACAAGAAGCTAAACAATGTTATTGTGAAGAATAGGTATGCATTACCTAGAATCGATGACCTATTTGATCAATTACGAATTAAGAGGAACCACATATTTTTCTAAGATTGATCTAAGGTCATGATATCACCAGTTGCATATTCGAGAGTCAGACATTTTAAAAACAACATTTAGAACAAGATATGGTCACTTTGAATTTACTGTAATGCCTTTTGATCTGACTAATGCACCAACAGCTTTTATAGATTTGATTAACAGGATTTTCATACCTTACTTAGACTAGTTTGTAGTAGTTTTTGTAGATGACATCTTGATTTATTCTCAATTAGAGGAAGATCATATGAGGCACTTAAAGATTATTTTAGAGACTCTTAGAAACCACCAATTGTATGCTAAATTTAGTAAATGTAAATTTTGGATGAAGATAGTGAAATTTCTTGGGCATGTAGTATTTGCAGAAGGCATATTTGTTGATCTGGATAAAGTAGAAGCGGTCATGAATTGGAAACAACCAAAGATAGTCACTCAGATTTGAAGTTTCTTGGGGTTAGCTGGATATTACAGGTGATTCATCCAAGACTTCTCTAGGTTGGTAGACCCTATGACAAAGATAACTCGGAAAGGAGTTAAGTTTATTTGGGATGATAGATGTGAGTCAACTTTCCAAGAGTTGAAGAAGAGACTTACTTTAGCCTCGATACTTATTACCCCAACTCATGCAGTGGGTTATACATTCTATACTGATGCGTCAAGGAATGGTTTGGGTGTTGTACTAATGAAGGACGGTACGGGTGTCGCTTATGCCTCACGACAACTAAAGGTACATGAACAAAACTATCCAACTCATGACTTTGAGCTAGTAACTATTATTTTTTCCTTGAAGATTTAGAGACATTATCTATATATAGAGATATTTGACTTGTACTCAGATCATAAAAGTCTAAAATATATATACACTCAAAAGGAGTTGAACCTCAGACAGAGAAAATGGATGAAATTTTTAAAAGATTATATCACAACCTCACTACCATCTAAGAAAGGCGAATGTTGTAATAGATGCCTTGAGCAGAAAATATAGTCAAATTGACGAAGAAAAAGGTTAAATATATCAGCTGATAGAGAGTTATAATTTGGCTATTAGAAAATATGAGGATCAAGTAGTGTTATTCACTATGGTGTGTCAGCCAAATCTACTCAAACAAATCAAGGAAGAGCAGAAACATGATAAGTAGATCTTAGATCTTATTGAAGGTATGAAACAAGGTAGACATAGTGGTTTTAAAATTGATACAGATGGCATGTTGAGATTGGGTAACAAAGTTTGTGTACCTGAGAGCGGGTAGAGTAGATAGATGATATTAGATGAAGCACAATAGACTAAATATACCATGCATCCTGGAGGTGACAAGATGTACTAGAATCTCTGCAAGACTTATTGGTGGAAAGAGATGAAGAAAGATGTGGCTACATATGTTTCTAAATGTTTAACTTGTTAGCAGGTGAAAGCTGAACACAGAAGACCTATACGTTTGCTCCAACCTCGTCCTATACCAGAGTGAAAATGGGACAACATTGCGATAGATTTTGTTAGCGGGTTGCTTAAGAATCAAAAAAGGGAAGACACTGTGTGGGTTATTGTTGATCATTTCACAAAGGTAGCTCACTTCCTACCAATCAAATCCATAGATCTAGTTAGTAAACTGGGGAAACTTTATGTTAAGGAGATTGTGAAACTACATGGAGTACCCAAGACTATAGTATTAGATCGGGATGCAAGGTTTACATCTCAATTATGGTAGAGTCTACAGAAACAGTTGGGTACTAGACTAACGATGAGGACAACCTTTCACCCACAAACAGATAGACAATAAGAAAGAGTAATATAGATCTTGAAAAAATGTTAAGAGCATGTGTTCTTGATTTCAAGGACAACTAGAGCAAACACTTACATTTAGATGAATTTGCCTACAATAATAGCTATCAAGCAAGTATCCAAATGGCACCTTATGATGCTTTGTATGCTAAACCTTGTAGATCACCATCATGCTGGGTAGATTTGGAAGATCAAGTACTTACGGGACCAGATTTAGTGGAGGAGATGAACGAGCAAGTCAAATTAATTCAGGAGAGATTAGCAACAGCCCAGTGTAAACAGAAGAGCTATGCTAATAAACAGAGGAGACCCTTGGAGTTTCAAGTGGGTGATAGAGTGTTTCTAAGGGTTAGTCCTCAAAAAGGTATTAGAAGATTTTGACACAAGGGAAAATTATCACAAAGATTTATTGGGTCGTTTGAGATCACAAGGCGAGTTGGAGAATGTGCATATGAGCTTGATCTACCTAACCAAATGTCATCGATTCATAATGTCTTTCACATATCGATGTTGTGGAAGTACAAGCCTAATCTTTCTCATATCATCCACTGGGAGGAAATTCAGGTACAAGATGATACCGCACACGAGGAAAAGAAGAAATTTAATTTTATGCTAATGGTGACTAGATCTTGTAATTTATCTAATAAGATAATAGGTTGATAGATGTTATAATATATAAAATCAGTTGCAGATTTTATAATATATAAAAATCTAGTAACAGATTTTAATTGGTTTACACTAAAAAGCCATAATATTGATTTAATAAATCAATATATAAGCAACAGATAGTGATTGTATTAGCAGATTTTATAATATATAAAACCAGTTCACAGATTTGTAATCAGCAGATGGGCATATATATATATATGTGTGTGTGTGTGTATGTATTCAAATTCGACAAATCGGTTGAGGATGAATATAAATATATTATTTATGAATTCAAATCGGTTAGGGACCTCTTTATATATAGGCATATCAAATTTTAGTTTATATATATATATATATATATGTTAGAATTATGGATAATTACATATGGAAATGATATATATTTATAATGATATGTGTAATGTATAACTTATTTATTACATATGAGAATAATATGTATTTATAATGGATTTAGTAAGTTTCATATGTATGTATGTATGTATGTATGTATGTGTGTGTATATATATATAGACATTCAATTCACTTTTATCCTTGTAGTGATTTAGGCAGTATATATGCTATTATAGATGCAGTATTAATATTATTATTGTTGTATTATTATATAGTCTATCATGCATAGCAACATAAATCCTTATTTTATATATTCAATGATAAAATAATTTTTATTATTTATTTTACACATTAAGTTATAAATCTTTTTTAGTTATATACACACACACACATGCATGCATATGTGTATACATATATTTTATTTATATATGTGTGCGTCATATTACTGATATTAAATAATAAATAATAACTACAACCTTATACACAATATATAATATAGTTGTCTAAAACAATATTAATTATAGATATATACATGTAATTAGATAAATATTATATAGATTTGGGGCATATTAGAATTATGAATGAAGATGATAATTCTAAAAATATCTTAGGTTGAGAATTCAAGACCGTTGGAACTACAGTGCACGAATAAAAGGACTTAAAGATTCATACGGACAAGGTGGAAATGATTATTGTGCTCTTTCATATTATTTTAGTTTTAAATATAAAATATAATTGTATGCTTATTTGATTGAATACCTAGGAGCATGCTAGGAAATGATTGTCATAATTATGATTGATTGATTTCATGCATGTATAATATAATGACTAATATATTTTATTTGTTGAATAACATGTGTTATAATTTTGTGCATACTGAACTCATGTCCTTGCAATATTTTTTGGTTATGTGTGGAAAGTAGAAACATTGAGCATGCTAGAAACTTGATCTTGTTAAACACTTTAAGATCATTGTAATTAATAACTAAACCACATACCGGCTCAGTGAGTCACAAATGATCACTGTGGGTGTTATCAAATTATGAAATTAATCTTACATATTAAATAGAACACTGGGTTGGACCTTAGTTCTCGGACATTAGATAATGGGCATGACCCCTCCTTGTCATTAGCGTTGGGCGCTCGTTGTTTTTATGAGAACATCAACGATGATCCTTTTGGTCTGAATGTCAACTAAAAAACAATTGAATTGCTTAAAACGCCTAATGTTTGATAAATGTTTGCATATTCTGTGTTTTGACTTTAATAATACTTGAGATGTATTGTGTATGATCCATTGAGCTCTTTGAGCTCATCCCATTTCTTATTTTTCAGGTATCCAATAGTTGAGCACTGTCGTTGATGAGATGAAGTAGAATATACTTAGTAGTAGACCTCCTTCATGAGGTTGTCTTAGTTATAAGTTTATTATTGTCTTTAGTTAGGCAAGTAGTTAGAGAATCTCCCTTGATTTTATTTATTGAGTTGTTATTTAAAACAAGGCCATGAGGCTAAATGTTAATTTGATTATTATATGGTTAAATTGAACAGATATGACATCTCATATTTTTAGTTATAAACCTACTTATTATTCATTTATTTATTCATATGATTTTGTGGGATGTGACCTGGTGGAACTAGGAGATTTATTATTAATGTGTAAAACAAGTAATATCTCGGTTCTCGACAATGTTATGTGACAAAAATGAATATGTATGTATATGTATCTCTAAGTATGAGATAAACATAGTAATTGTGAATGTTCGGGAACCGAGGTGTTACACAATGAGTAGTCCAAGTGATAGTGGGGAAGGATAAGAATTTGGCCTACTTAGAATGAGAAAGTAATGACAATAATGATTGTTAGGTTGACCTCGAGTCATGGGAAGTTCAAGTAAAGTGTGGAAGCATTCTCAAATTTGTATTCTGGTAGAAATGACATCCTACCTTTAGATTATTATTAAATGAATATGATTAGATAAACTTTCTTTTTAAACTAAGGAAATCTTTAGGAACACGCTAGTATAGTAAATGAATGCTTGCTGGATTGAAAATATGGTTGATACTTGTTTATTATACATATTTATTACATGCTTATTTTGGAAATATCATCACATGAATGAACATGCCTTATGAATTATATCTATGTTATCTTGATGATGACACTGATAAAATGAGAAGGTTGAGAATTATCACAATATGTTAATCGCATATGATTGTGTATGAACTCTAAAGTCATACGAAACATCTAATGAAATATAAGAATACATGTATTGGGATGATGACCCACATAAGCATTGCTAGTGGACCTTAAATAGTGTTGCCTTGACATATTAATTGAGTTGCCTTACATAACCTTCAAGAGATTGGTTATGATGCAACTTTCATTAGAATGAATAGATAATTGGCTGAATGATTTTTGACTAATGAGATATGTTATGAGATGACTACATGAGAAGTGCAATGCGCTGAATGATTTTAGGGTTGCTTAGGGATACCCTCCCTATTAGAGAGAGAAATCTTCAACTAAAACAAACTAAATTGTTTAAACGCCTAATGCTTGAAAGAGTTTGATTGTTTGTCTACTTATGCTCATTCAATAATGGTTTAAGGGTTAAGATGAATTCAATGAGCTTTTTTTATCTCGCCCATTGTTTTGTCGTATTTTATTTTTCATTGGTACTTTTGATTACGTGAATGTTAATTGGTTGATGGGGCCTTGGATGATTTAAATTTATTATGTGGTTGGGCAAAATGTTCTATTTATAATTATCATGATTTTGGTTATTAATGATATAATATTTTCTCTGAATTAATGATAACAGACTAATGAAAATTCATAGTTAGAATATACTGAATTAAGTGACACCCTAACCAATAGTTTTTGGACATAAATTGTATTTTGAAAAAAAAAACAAGAAAAAAGAAAATTATGTATTATAAATGTTATGTAAATAAAATTTTCTTCAAAAACTTATCTCTTAGTTTAACATAAAGTTTAAATATTATGATGTTATGACTATTAATAATTATTAGATAATTAATCTAATTATTTTAAAAAGAAAAGTATTTGTGAAAAAAATTAGGGTATTATAGTTTCGTCATCTTCAAACATACTTGAAGATGATACTCAATTATAATAAATGTAGCTTGGACATATGAGTGAGAAAAGCATGGCAAAACTAAGAGTGATTGACTATATACATTTAAATGTTTCAAGGCCAACAAAGCCCAAATCTAAGAGGGAAGGTAATTTTTTTGTCAACTTCATTCATGACTTCTCTTCAAATGTTTGGGTTTACTTTATAAAGTCCAAAAATGAAACTTTCTCGAAGGTCTAGGAGTGAAAAGTTGAAGTGTAAAACCAATACGCAAAAAAGAGTCAAGAATCTATGATTATACAATGGAGGGAGAATATAAAGATCAAAATTGTGTAAGGATGAGGTTATTACTCATCGTTTTACAGTTCCTTGTACTCCACAACAAGATGGAGTCTAAAACACATGAATATAAACTTTATAAAGTGGCAAAAGTTATGAGACTACATGCAGACTTCCAAAAGATTTTGGGTAGAGAATAGGAAATATGTAGTGAATAAGTCTCCATCTATATCTTTGAAAAGTAAGGTTGATGAAGAGGCATAGATAAACAAGTTGAGCATTCAAACTTAAGAATTTTTTTGTTGTTCAACTTATGTGCATGTTTCGACAAAGAAGAGGTCTAAATTGGATTATTAATCTTTGAAGTGCATTTTTCTTGGATATAAGAAAGGAGTTGAAAGTCTCAAGTGAGATCCAACGAATAAGAAAAAAATTATCAATGAGGAGTACATCTCAAAGTACTAGTATTAGTGACAGACATGTGCTTGAGGTTGAGTTAGAGAGTTTATGGAGCACAAGGCATACTGCACATAAGGCTTCAACAACATTACATCAGTAGGTTGATTACTAGCAAATAGAGAGTATTGCCACTTTGAGACTACACAAAGCTATTAAATTACCGACTTGATTTATAGATGAGGATGAAACAGCTTTTGCTTTCATCGATAAAGGAGGAGATCATACTACATCCAAATATGTTATCTCACATAAAAAATGAGCGTAAGTGGAGTACTTAAGCTATGGAAAAAGAGATGAAATCATTGCATAAGAATGTATATGGGAATTAGTGACAATACCTAAGAATAGAAAGGGAAGATATTTATTAACAATGAAGTACTTTCTTTGGTTGTAAAGTACAATTTTATTCGAGTTTTGTTGACTATGGTTGCTGACTTCAATTTTGAACTTGATTAGTTAAATGTTCCTCTATAGTGACATAAAGAAAATGTGTTAAATGGAGTAGCTATAAGGATTTAAAGAGCTTGCAAAACGAAAATCATGTTTGTAGGATTAAGGAATCTCTATATGGGTTGAAGCAATCTCTAAGGCAATAATAGAAGCGATTTGATTCCTTTATGCCAAGGGTCAATTACACATGATGTGAGTATGATTATCGTGCTTATATTTGAATCCTTCAGGATTCTTTTATCTTGTTGATGTCTTATGTCAATGATATGTAGATTGTTACTAAGATAAAGTTTAAAATAGAGGAATTGAAATTCTTGCTGAGCAAGACTAACATGAAAGATCTTGGTGCTTCAAAGAAGATCCAAGAGATGAAGATCATAGGGAGATGAATGCAAACAAGGTGACTATTTAGCCTCTAGCAAATCATTTTAAGTTATCTACTCAATAAAGAGAGACTATCAAGCAAGAGGTAGAGAAGATGTCTAATATTCCATATGTCAGTGTCATTGGATGATTAACGTATGCTATGGTTTGTAGTAGGTCAAATATAGCTCTTGCAATGATGTGTAGTGAGCAATTACATGTCTAACCTAGGGAAAGAATATTGGAAGACAATTAAATGGGGGTTGAGATATTTTTAGGATACAACTACTTTGTGGATTCAATTCTGGAAGAGTAGTGGTATTTGTTCAGTTATTAGATATGTAAATTTTACGTATGCAAGAGATCTTGATGATAGAAAATCTACCACATTGTATGAATACATTAGCAATGAGTTTTATTAGTTGGAGGTACATGTTGTAATCTCTAGTATCATTATCTATCATAGAGGTAGAGTTGCAGTAGTAGTAGCATAAGAGGAAGCCTTATAGCTTAAGAGGCTGGTGAATGAGCTCAGGTTACAACAAGATTCTAGTCATTTGCATTATCATAATTAAAATTTTATTTACTTGGTGAAAAATTCAATGTATCATATTAAGACGAAGCATATTGATGTAAGGTTTCACAAGATACTAAAACTGATTTCTTTGGGTGAGATTCTCTTTCATAAGCTCCATACCAATGATGGAGTAATGGATATGTTAACAAAGGTTATTACGAAAAAGTTCAAGTATTGCTTGAACTTGTTGCACCTTCCACAAGAGTAAGCACCTTCATGTGCTAATTTAGTAATAGAACTTTGAGGTACTTCATGAGGCTAGGTACACTTAATTGCTAAAGATATATGAATTGTTGATTGGTGCTACAAGAACTAAGGTGGTTTGCATGCATTGCTAGCTAAAGGAGATTTTGTTGTATTATGGCTCACAATTGTGTGGGCTCAATTTATTAAGCCCAAGTTTTAAGTGGGTTAATTATCAACCCCATTATCAAACATGCATAAGGTCCATCTAATTAAGATTTTCAATTAATTTTAATCATCATCAAAGAGTGACAAAACCTTTAGAGATACTAAAGTTTGTCCTTGTATTTTTCAATTTTAGAGTGCATTTCTTTCAATTACTTGTGAGAATTATATAAATCTTAGTGTATTATGTAATTATTTAGTTTATTGTATACACAAGCATACCATTCACTTGGACTAATCAATCTAAATCACTCTAAAGGGACCAAAGCCATCACAACCATCTACATTCTAGGCAAATCAATCAAATAGTCCTTGATTAGCAAATTAATTTAGCAATAATCGAACGTATAGCCATCTTTCCTAAATTGGCTTAATTTAGCTGTTAGTTATGAAGACCTCTTTAATAGACATCAAATCAATAAAAACAGAAACTATTTCTTTCAATCGCTCTTGTTCCAAACTCCAAAATGGATAATTTTCTTATTCTCATAAGCCACATGTTTCATTAAGAGTGCACAAAGGCAAGGTGAAAATCAAAATAAAGAACTCGCTCTTCTTGACTAATTAAGGTAATACCAATACCAACAAAAACAAAACAAGGAACTTAGTTCGCATATTTGATACAATTTTTGATAAAAAGTAAGGAAAATAGACATTTTTGCTTGGTTGAGCATTTGATGTAAGTAATTTTTGTTGGCCACTTGACAAATTCTACTTTGTGATCAAACTATGGATTAAACAAAAAAAAAAAAAAAAAAACCTTAAAATTCTCAACTCTATTTAATGAAAAAAAGGGTAAGATCAGCTTGGGGTGTTCATGGGTTGGTTCAATTCGAGTTAGGTGTTAACCCAAAACCCAACCCAAATTCAAACTAACTCAAACCATTCTACCTCAAAACCCAACCTAGCTGAAACAGTTTGGTTCAGTTTGGGTTGGGTTGGGTTAACGAGTTACGTCTTGGCCATTGAAACAAAAAGAATAAGATGAGTTGATCATGGTATGAAAATTAGCTAAATTAATTAGGTAATTTGAACAATTGAAGTAAAGTTCATCGGTAATTGTAAACTTATAACATTTTGTTGAAATCTTTGAAAATCTTAGCAAAGTTTACTTAAAATCAAAGTTTCAACGATTTTTATATAAAACAATTAATAAAAGTTGTAAAAAAATATTTTAATGAAAAAAATCTATGTAGTGTACAGAGATTTTTCTGTATAATCATAGACATTATCATAAAAAAAACTCTCTCTATAAATGAAAAAAAATTAAAGGCGAGATATGTGCAATTGGCAAGTAGCTACCCAAGAGAAATAAGAATGAGTTGTAACATGGAGAAGAGACAATAGAGAAAAAAAAAAACAGAGAATAGAGAAAGCTGAGAGCCTATGAGGGAAAGCGTTGAGAGAAAAAAAAAAATCTTTTGTAACCGATAATGAAGATCAAATGTTCTTGCGCTTGTAGCGACTAGCAAACCAACGATCAATCGAACTTGGGTTTATGTTTGCAAGACCATTATGATTTGATGATAACTTTATCTTTTTTTTTTCTTTTTTTTTTTAGTAACAGTAATAACCCAATGATTTGTACGAAATTCATTAAATAAAATTAAATAAAATGATTTAATTTTGAGAATTTTACGACACTTTTGGATATAAATGATGTATATTCCAAGGTAAAAAATAAAGTAGATAAAATGGAATTAATTAAGAAATTTTGGTGCGACCTTAAGGTATCCAAAAATGAATAATATAAAGAAATAACAATACATATATATATATATATACACATGTATGATAAGGTGTTACAAATATTATACATATATGGATATAAAGATAACATATATATATATATAGCATGTGTATATGCATGTGTTAATGTGTAAATATATAAAATATTAATATATTATATGAGTATAAACATATATATATATATATATATATATATATATTATAGATTTTATAATATATATTATAGATTTTATAATATATATAGATTTTATATATTATAGATTCTATTAATACACATATATTATAAAATCTATAATATATATATATATAAGCTATATAGAAACGAGAAAAACAAGCACAACTGCAAGAATTCACAAACCGTGAATTTACGATTTCAGGAGAAAATGAAATTGCACACAGATGCACACGCGCATGAATAAAAAAAAGTTCTTTTGAGCCAAGATACAATGACTCATAATTTGATGCACAAAATTTATGGGTTCGATACATGTATTTTTTTAAAATTTTTAATAAATATTGAAAAAATTAAAATAATTGAAAAATATAATTTTTAGGAGAAAATACATGAAGTTGTAAGAAAAATATAATTTTTGGAGATGATATGATTTTTCAGATTAATTATTAAATTTTTAGAATGATTATGGAATTTTTAGGTGGGTTATTAAATTTTAGAAAAAATAATTGTATAAATGATAAAAATGGTGTATAATTGAAGGATTTTTGAACAAAATTGAGTTGGAAATAAATCATTTGATTTTCGAAAAAAAAAGGCAAAAATTAGGTATATGCACTATATATACGTATTTATACAAGAAAAAGTAAGTAATACAAAAAAAGGATAATAGGGAGGTTTGGGCATACCCACGCGCAAGGCTTGGGCAGACCACACGCAAAGCCTCAATTGGCTCAGGCCCTTGCGGGCCGAAAAGAGCATGGGCCAAACAGCCCAGGCGCTTAGCGCCCGTGCTTGGCGCATGGGCTGGCATGATTGGCTGGGCGACCCAGAGCCTTGCCTCTTCTTTCTCCCTTCGTTTTGGCTCTTTTTTTATTTTCTAGGTATTTTTTCAGCATTTTCATGTAAAAAAACCAGCAAATAACCTGGTTTTGAACCCTAGGTTTTGGCAATCCAATCACACCTCTGAGTTGGCCAATACATGGTGCCAACAAGTCACCATGCATGGAAGCTCATGAACCACGTGGCACTCTCATGCTTGCAAAACCACCTCAACTTGCAATAAAACCTCATTCTTGAGCAAGATTTTCAGTTTCTAGTTCCCGTAACCCATATTCTAAAGTTCATATCTTCTTTATTCCAAGTTCGTTTTCTTTGAAATTTGGCTCATTTTAAAGCTCTCACATCCCTCTTAAAGAACCCCCAAGCCCTTTGTCAAAAGTCAAAACATCTAGAGAGAAAAATGACCACGAAAAGGTGTTGTTGGCCACTGTCAGAAATCTGTAGAAAAACTATGTTGGTCTGATCTTTAAGAGAGTATGACTCCTAGCCCATCCGAGATCCATTCTTGAGGTAAAAGTACTCATTCTCTTCCTTGTCATGTATATTTTAATCTCCAAGTGATAGAAACTAGAAACTAAGATCCTAACCACATTTTATAGAGCCTTGAAGTTGATTAGTTGCTCATTGTTTCAATAGTTTCAGCAAGAAATAGTTCTAGGAAGTGTTTTTGGGGCATTATTTGAAGATGCTAGGGACGTCCGTTTGGATTGAAATCTAAGGCATTTTAAACCTCATAACATAGGCTATATGTGACACCCCAACCCCCGTATCATTAAGCATTGGACGCGTCCACCATTTTTCTTGACAGTGGACTAAACCAAACGACGGGTCAGGCCGGTGTTACATTACAAGCGACGCACACTTAACTTTCTATTTCAGTCATTTCATGCCTTGATCCTATTTAACGGTACATAACTTAAACTTAAGAATTTAATAAGGCAATAGTATAAGAAATAACTAAAATTCATAAACTCAATTAATTAAATAAAATTGAGTACATAATTTAAAAAAAAATATTACAGCGGAAGTCTTAAAACTTGGGCAACATGCCCTTACATAAAAATTAGAAAC
>JAJIYU010000306.1:0-56665 GCA_030144865.1 Tinospora cordifolia
AGAAGACACTGTTTGGGTGATAGTGGATCGTCTTACCAAAGTGGCTCACTTCTTGCCAATCAGATCCACAGACCAAGTCAACAAGCTGGGAGAAATTTATGTGAAAGAAATCATTAGACTTCATGGTGTATCCAAGACTATTGTGTCTGACACAGACTCTCTTTTCACTTCACAGTTCTGGCTGAGTCTACAGAAGGAGATGGGTACTAAGCTCACCATGAGTACAACTTTTCACCCTCAGACGGATGGTCAGTCTGAGAGAGTTATCCAAATTTTGGAAGATATGTTGAGGTCTTCTGTTTTAGACTTCAAGGGGAACTGGAGCAAGTATTTACACTTGGCAGAGTTTGCCTATAACAATAGCTATCAGGAAAACATAAAAATGGCTCCATTCGAAGCTCTCTATGGAAGACCCTGCAGATCACCTACCTGTTGGGTTGGACTTGAAGATCAAGTATTAACTGGGCCAGACATGGTGGGAGAAATGAGTAGCCAAGTCAAGTTAATACAAAGGAGACTGACTATTACCCAGAGCCCTCAAAAGAGCTACGCAAACAAAAGGAGAAGACCATTAGAGTTCCAAGTTGGGGACAAAGTATTCTTGAGGATCAGTCCTAAGAAGGGTATCAAAAGGTTCGAATTTAAAGGAAAGTTATCTCCAAGGTTTGTAGGGCCCTTTGAAATATTTAGAAGAATCGAGGAATGTGCATATGAGCTGGATCTACCAAACCGGATGACTTCAACACATAACGTATTCCATGTATCCATGTTGAGGAAATACGAACCTGACCCCTCTCACATCATTCACTGGGAGGAAGTGAATATTCAAGATGATGTTACCTATGAGGAAACAATGGTCCGAATCTTTAACCATAAGGTACAGAATCTAAGAACAAAGGATATCCCATTAGTAAAGGTGTTGTGGAAACACCACGGGGTAGAAGAAGCTACGTGGGAACTCGAAAGCGAGATGAAGACCAAGTACTCGCATCTGTTCATAAGGAATACCTAAATATGTACAAATTTCGAGGACAAAATTTTTCTAAGGAGGGTAGGTTGTAACATCTCGAAAAGTTCATATGAAATTTGAATTTTTACTTAGAAAATCATACGGAATCGATGAATGAGAATTTCGGCAAGTCATAGTTTACCCAAATGAAGAATAAAAATCAATTTAGTGGATTTTTGGAAGAAAATAGGTGAATATAATGCATAACATGGGATATCATAGCCAAAATACAATAATATGTGCAATTTTTTATGAAAACAGGATTAGAAAGTCAATTGGGATTGAGATTTGGCAAAAATTCGAAAAGAAAGTAAGAAATTCAGCTAAAAAAAAAACTTAAAATACATCCTATGGTCCAAAAATGATCTGCCAAAATCCAACGAATGGGATTAAAACCAAACCGAACACCTGGGTGCACTGGATCATCAAAATCCAACGGCTAGAGATCCACGTACCAAACTCGAGGATGATTGTGCAGCCAGAAGCGAGTTCGTTGATCGCGAAAATCAAATTCACACACCGTGATTGAAGATCATCCGACGGTCGAAATCGAAGCCGCATTGAGAGATCGCGAATAGTGCTGCACTTGAGGATCATCGAACGGTTCAGATCAAAGCTGGGTTAAGTAAATCGCGAACTATTGATGTACTCGAGGAAATCCAACAGCCGAGATTGAGAGTCCGATTTTTGTTGATTAATCCGAAATCAATCCAATGGCCCAGATCAAACTCGTATGCGTGTCTCGATGAAAATTCGAGGAACCAGATCAAATCCGAAATTTAAAATACGAAAATTACCAAAAAAATAACGAAAAATAAGAAAAAAATTTGAAAAATTTGAAAAATTTGTTTTTAATTTTGAAAAATATTTCAAAAATCTGAAAAAAATTCGAAAAATACTCATTTTGCTCCAAAAATTAGAAAGTACGAAATTAGGGAGAATTAGGGTGTTTTATTCAAAGAAGAACACAAAACTTTCTAATTCTCTCCCTTTGAAAACCTATATAAACCTCCGTAGGCTCTCAATTTCATTCATTCCAAAAAATAAGAGTTGAATTTTCTTCTTGTTTTCTTTAGGCCTTCTTCTTGGCACCTTTTCCCATCTTTCCCTTCTTGTGTGTGAGAAATCCTTCTCTCGAATTTGGGAATTAAGTTGGACGATCTTCATTAGCCCTAGTACGTGGGGGGAATTGTTGCCGAAATTTTGGACAAAAGCGTCACAAGGTGGAAGTAATTTCTAGAACACCCTTTTGTTCTTATTTAAATTCATGGTATGCTTATTGTTTGTGTGTTTTTCACTGAATTCAAAGATTTTCAACTTTAGTTCTAGAATTTTAAATGTTTATTTCAGTATTTCAGTTTTAATTCATGTTTGAGCGATCATATCATCCATCCTATGTTAGTATTATGCTTAGGCCTTTAAATTAAAGTATGATGCATGTTTTATGAGTGATTCATGAATTAACTGTGTATATTCTGAATTTTAGTTTGATTTCACATTCTGAAATTTATTTATTAGATCATGATATGAGAATTAATCTAAGACGATGGTGATAATAACCACGTACCATCATAGTGGTCAAGGCGACACTAAGGATGTTCTATTCATATGAGTTAGGTCATATGATTTTCAGACCTAAGTACTTGATGGTCGTGTACCACTGGTGGGTCACAATGTGTAACGGGTTGATGCCGAGGGGGCCCTATTTACTTAGTTAAGAGCATCAAGGGATTAAAGGCCCTTTTGGTTTGAGACTCGACTTGAACAAATTGTTGTTTGAAATGCCTAATGATTGCAAGTGTTTGAATTATAATTGTGTTATGAGTTTGAATATGAAAGATGGTTGTTCGAAAAGGATCCACTGGGCTATGTGCTCACTCCTTCCTTTCTTATTTTTCAGGAACATGAAATTCACGGAGCATTTGAATATAGATAGTTTCTTAGAAAGTTTCTACAGTATTATATTTTTTAGAATTTTTAGGGTATGTTGCCCAAAGTTTTTATGCCCCGCTGTAACAATTAGTTCTTTTTGAAGAGTTTAGTACTTTCAATTATTCTTTCTATTATGAATAAAATAGTTTGAATTTCTTTATCTCTTTTAAATTGCCTTGATTTTATTGAAAATTTTGTATTCTTGAATTTTATATAAAGGCACGAGATATTGAAAAAGAAAAGAACAAGTGTGTGTCACTTTTAATGTAGCACCGGCTCGACCCGCCATTTTATTAAATCCACTGTCAAGAGAACGGTGGCAAATGTACACTGCTTAAAAGATAAGAGAGTTGGGGTGTTACAATGGGTTTGCTTAGATTCATTCATATGGGATTTTAGAGTACTTATAACATATATTTTGTTAGCCAATTGTATTTCATATCATATCATGCATGATTTAGGATGTCAAGACTGCATTTGAAACCTCATAGGGCGGCTCGATCGATACAATAGTTAGACAAGTCTACTCCTCAGTCAAACTTGCTGATTATTGTTAAGCCTTACTATCAAAACATTTATAGTATTCAGGGTGTAACAATAACAAGTTAAGCAGAATAGTGTAACAATAATGAAAGTTCTTCACATTAATTACATTAGTAGAGTCCAGTTCAACTTTACATTTTTCAAAACTTATACGTAATGATTTAAAATAATAAAATAACAAAATAACAAAACAACCTACTAGGGATAGGTTAGAAAATATCACATATATAGCACTCCTTTCCCCTTATCTACATCGGACGAACCTAAAATATTAAGAGTAGTGAGCTCAATATCCACGTGAGCCCAGTGAGTAGCAAAAATATATCTACTTGAGCCTAGCATTCTACATGCAATGCAATAGGCAATATCACATTATTCAATGAAAATGTAACAACAAATAGCACGTACAATCATCAACATATAAAAATGCAGCAGCCTAATATGTCATGAAATATACCATGAATTATGTCGTAGTTCAAGGGTCCAAAATCTAAACTCAACACCCTTCTTTCATTTTAAGGATCCTTTGGTCATAATGTCATTTTGGACGGACATGAACATCATCCAACATCATCCAAACCATATTGTGATATCAATCGACGATTGTGGCCCACCGACCAGGCCATACTATCATATCTTAACGATCGTAGCCCACTGACCAGGTGGTACAGTCGCCACCCATGAACTGGTAGAGTGTGTCATGCACCACTCTAAATATATCCATATAATATACCACGGTATCACTCTATCTCGGACTATTACAATCCAATGTCTACACCTCAAAACCTCTTATCATTAGACCAGGTCAGCACATTTGAAGATTCGTTAATCAGTCCTACTTTAGAGCTATCACGATCCAATGCCCGCACTGTAAAACCTCTCATCATTAGGTCAGGTCAACACATTTGAAGATCCGCCAATCAACTCTATCTCAGAAATATTAAGATCCAATGTCCACACCTTGGAACCTCTCATTCTGAGGCCAGGTCGGCATATCTAAAGATCCGTACTCGTATATCACAACTATCATGATTCAATGCCCGTACCTCAGAATCTCTCATTTTGAGGCCAAATCGGCACATCTAAAAATCAATTCTATTTCAATGCAATATGCAATGCATGTATCACTCAATTATACAACAATAGTAAGTAGAATAAAATATTAAATAAACACATCAAATTATTACTCATAGGTTAAATCGATTGCTAACGTTCTCTCGATCACCCGTCGTGTCTCCCAATATCGAGCCAAATACCAAAAGTTCACATTGTCAACACGTGTCTCACTTTTGGAATACATTACGTAACATCTTCACAAATTTGCTGAATTTTATCATTTTGCTCCTATACAAAAGTAGGGCCAAAAACTGTTGTGTCACCAACCTTAGCCCAACAAGTTGGCGATCGACAAGGTTGACGATATAATATCTCAAATGATGCCATACCAATACTCGTTTGGTAGCTATTATTGTAAGCAAACTCACACAACGCCAAATGATCCTCCTAGCTACCATCAAAATCAAGAACGCATAAACAGAGCATATCCTCCAAAGTTTAGATCACTCTCTCAAATTGACTATTAGTCTACGGATGGAAGACTGTGCTCAAGTTTACTCTAGTCCCCAACTAACTTTATAAACTCTGCCAAAATGGGATGTAAATCGAACATCTCTATAAGACACACTAGACACTGGGACTCCATGTAATCTCGCAATCTCATGGATATACAATCGACCCACCCTCTCAACTGAGTCTCTAAAATGATTTAGGAGGAAATGAGTAAACTTAGTTAGCCTATCCACAATGACCCAAATAGCATCATGTCTCCCCTGAGTCCAGGGTAACCCTGTCACAAAGTCCATGGTAATGTACTCCCATTTCCACTTGGCAACAACCAAGGGTTGTAATAAACCACCGGGTCTTTGGTGTTCAGTCTTAACCTGCTAACACGTGTCACATCTATGTACAAAGGCTGCAATATCTCGCTTCATCCCCAACCACCAATAAGTATGTCAAGCATCCTAATACATCTTATTGGTGGCTGGATGAACAGTATACCTCGAACAATGCAACTTTGCTAGTACTCCCTATCTCAAGTGAGGGTCAACTAATACCTACAATTGTCCCCTAAACCTCAGTGCACCATTAGTGTCAATCGACCACTTCACACGAGAATTGTCGTCCACCCACTCCCAGAATATCACGTAATCAATATCATGAGGCTGCATTTCCATGATCTCAGCAAGAAAAATCGGTTGGGCTCTCATCTGTGCACTAACTCTGGTCTTGGTCGAAGTCTTGCGAATACTCATCATTGTCACAAAATCAATCATCCTCCACTTCTGAGACATATGTCTAGCTATACAGGATATCTCGACCCATTTCCTACTAAGTGCATTAGCCACAACATTAGCCTTCCGAGGATGGTATTCAATACTAAAGTCATAATCCTTCAGCAATTCCATCCACCTCCTCTACCTCATATTACGATCTTTTTGAGAAAACAGATACTTGAGGATCTTGTGATCCGAATACAACGTGAATCATTCACCATAAAGATAATGTCGCCAAATCTTGAGGGCAAAAATAATAGTTGTTAGTCCTAGATCATGGACAGGGTAGCTCTTCTCATGAACTTTTAATTATCTGGAAGCATAGGCTATTACCCTGTCATTTTGCATCAACACACGACCAAGGCCTAATCCTAATGCAATAGTATAAATTACCAACTTTTGACCTAGTTCTGGCAAAACAAGAACTGGCGCAGTTGTCAACCTTTGTTTAAGCTCCAGAAAGGTATGCTTATAGTTATCAGTCCATACAAATGGTACATCCTTCTGGGTCAGCTTAGTCATCGATGCTGCGATGCCAGAGAAATTCTATACAAATCTCCAATAGCAACCTACTAAACCCAGAAAACTATGAATCTCAATCACTGTGATAGGTCTAGGCTGATCAACAATCACTTTGACCTTGGCTAGATCAACAGAGATACCCTTGGCTCCAACCACATAACCTAAAAACTTGACCTCCATTAATCAAAAGTCACACTTACGCAGCTTTGCATACAAGCGGTGTTCCTTCAAAGTTTGTAAGACTACTCTAAGATGTTTTGCATGCTCCTCTCTAGCCCTCGAGTAGATTATAATGTCTTCAATGAATATGATCACAAACTGATCAAGATAAGGCCTGAACACCCCCTGCATCAAGTCCATGAACATCGCTAGGGCATTTGTTATGTCAAATGGCTTAACTAAGAACTCATAGTGCCCATAAAGAGTCCGGATAGCCATCTTTGGTACATCCTCTTCCCTAACACGCAGCTGATGGTGCCCGAATGCAAATCAATCTTTGAGAATACTCTAACAAGAAAAATGAAGAAAGTAAAGTAAACCAAAAAAGAAAATACTATTTTTTCTCTGACTTATCCAACCGAAAATCCTTCAATTTTCAAACGATAATTGAATTTCATTCAATAGAATACTCTAGCACCCTTCAACTGATCAAACAAATCATCAATCTGAGGAAGAGGGTACTTATTCTTTATAGTCACCCTATTCAATTTTCTATTGTCGATGCACAAGTGGAGACTCCCATCTTTCTTTCTTACAAACAACATAAGAGCTCCCCAGGGTGATATGCTAGGTCAAATAAAACCCTTACCTAGTAATTCTTGTACCTGAACCTTCAACTCTTGTAACTCTTTAGGTATCATACAGTTAGGAGCTATCGAGATTGGCTCAGTCCTCGAGGCCAACTCAATGACAAAATCAATCTCTCGCTTAGGAGGCAAGCCAAGTAGATCATTAGGGAATACCTCAAGAAATTCACATACCATAGGAATATCCCAAGTCTTGGCTTGGAAGGTTCACTAGTATTTGTCCCAACCACACTCACTAAGGCACACATATCCTTTGGTGTCGCTAATCTGCCCTTGGCACTAGGTTTATCTGAACCTCTACCCTAAAACACCACTACAAGTCTATTCGGGATCTAGAATACTACACGTGTAACATAACAATTATGGTAACAATTAACAGAAGCGTGATAAGCTAGTAAGTCTATGCTTGAATGGCATGAAATTCCAACAATTCTAATACCCATAAATCCACTGCTGTCTCTAGGTCACTGACATGAATCACACAATGCTCACAAATCATATTGGGGTAAATACACTCCCTAGCGGGAATACTTAAAATAAGCCAAGTAGATGTCCTAACCGGTCTAAGTTTTAATCTATCAACAACAGGTCCAGATATAAATTATAAAGTCGAGCCAGCATCAAGTAACACATACAAAGTGGAATCTAAAATAGAAACAATATCTTCTACCAAAGTCTTGGTAGCCTCTGGATCAGGCTGAGTAACTGCCTGGGCTCTGTCTGTTTCTATATCCCTGCTGAATCATCGGCTGGGTTGATAAAGCAGGACACTCCAATCTCTTGTGCCCAATCTGCCACACTGCTAATAGGTGAATGGTTGTCTCTGTACAACTTGCCCTGTCAGTGTTGACTGGCCCATCTATACTGTTGGTGTCAATGACTTGCACTCTAAGCTTCTGCCTCACCTACTTCGACCTCCTCTACAGCCTCTACCTCTAAGTTGTACTACCACTTGTGGCTCAAATGTCTGAAAAAGGGTGGTGGCAACTGGCATCGTTGTGGTAGATTGGATCTGTGGGGTGCTAAACAATCCTAAAACAAACTTCTTCTTCCTATAACCTCTATTCTTCTGCCACTGTCCTTGGTTTCTAGGAGTTTGTGCAAAAGTTTGCAAGGTATTGTCTGGGACAATCTGCACATGTACCGGCTCGTCCTTACTGTCTGCATCATATCTCAGAGCTTGGCACTTCAGTGACTCCAAACTAGAGTCGTGTATCGCCCATCAAATATCACTATTCAGGCCTCAACGATAAAATTAGACCCTTTATGCTTTATTAGCAACCAGCCATGGATCATAAGACCCTAGATGAATGAATCTGTAAGTATACTCCTGGACTATCATATTGTTCTATCGCAAGGCTAAGAACTCCATCGTCCTATGCTTTTTTGCAGAAGCAGGAACAAAAGTCTCCAAAAATAACTCTCTAAACCTTGTCCAAGTCTCAATTGAGCGCTCAATAGCCAAAATTGATAACCACCATCTAACAGCATCACCCTTTAATGTATGGGCAGAAAATAACACCTGATTTTCTTCATATAGTTTTATTGATCATGTTATCTTCTCAACATTCAACAATCAATCCTTTGCTTGCTCTAGATTAACACCACCCCAATATGATTGGGGTTTTAGGTCCACAAACTTCTTCAATAATTTCGCATGTGAAATTTCTCTCTTCTGTCTTTCTCTGTGGTGCCTATGAGGAGCCTCAATCTCCTTTTAGACTCATTATCATCATCTCCATCAGCTAGCTCGACTATAGGTGGAGTAGGAGCTACAGGAGGTGTTGATCGCTGCATATTAGCCACGACCCATCTATCCTCTAATGTAGTGCAATGCTAGAGAATTGGATCAACTCCCCTTAGGCCCGGATAAGATCTTCGAGCCATCAATATACATCAGGCTCAGTAGGTGGCAGTGGTATAAGTCTCAGTACAAGATCCTGAAGAAGAGCAGGATCTTGCAGTACCTACCGTGGTCTATCGCATCTAGGTGGTATCATAGTCTGCTATTTACATACAATCATTTGTCAATGTCCAATATGACAAACATACCACCCCTAAAGCTTATTTTAACACTACTGTACAATATATTTTCAAAAACAAGTTTTGAGAAATAAAACTTTTTGGACTCATATATTTTCGCTTAATTCCAACTTTGAAAAATTTGTGGGCTATGATACCAACATTAATTATAGATAATGTTATATTTATAACATTAATCAATTATATAATATTATATATACCTATAATGTTAATCTATACATTTTTTCCTCTACTTGCATAAATGCAAATTTAATATACCTATTGATCTCCAAAAATTTTAATTTTTGTTTCATTGAGTTCAGAATTTTATTCTGGATATTTCAATATCCGCCAACTAAAATTCAGTGCTAATAGGTATATCCCTACGTGTCGACTTCCAATTACTATATAAATTCTTAGGGTTCACATTGGTACAAATAAACTATATATCTATGTTTTACTTGTTGATATGAACACAATGATATATATTGTGTATTTTACTCCTAGAAAAAATACATCATAATTATGGGTCATACAATAAACTAACACATTTCATGAAAATTATACTAGAAAAACTAAAATTTATACATTCTATAGCAATTTTGAATTGAAAATAGGTAAAAGTCAATTAACCAAAGCGTCGAATCCTCGAGAAATTTGTTGCTTTTTCTTCTCTTTTCTCATTCTTTTCCTTTCTTCTTTTTCTTCCTTTCTCTCGGTTGCTCTTTTCCTTCTCGGATGACCAAATGAGAGCACATTGTTTGAATTGAAGTAGAATTATATAAGCATTCATTTGGTGGGTCCCACCCCTTAAGATTTCAAATTTGTCAACAACCCTTATCAATCCACATCATCTCATTTATCTTATATATCTAATATCATTTATCCATCCAACATGTTCCATCTTTATCACTTAATTTATTTAAATTTTTTTCCATATATATATATATCACTTTATATATACATAAACATTACTTGAAGATATGCGTGCGTGCGTGTGTGTGTGTGTATGTATATATATATATATATATATACAAGAATCATTTCATTTTAAATTTCTCTCTCTTTATTTATTTATTTTTATTTCATCATTTTAACTTTTTCATTATCTAATAAATTCTCATTATTTGCATTTCTTATTATATCATTAGTTAATACCATTGCTGTAAAATCATGTGCTTTCATTTATAATACATTAATGCATACATGAAATTACAAAGCGAATCTGTTAACTCAATGTTAAAAATAATAGGGTCATTACATAGGAGATATTTGCATATTTTGACAAAATTGCTCTTTTTCATATATTTAATCAAATTCTTTTGACTAACTTGTTATATGTGTTTTTCATAAAATTGTTTCCTTTGTAATGTTTTTTTTTTCAATTTTTTGAGTAAAAACATATTCAATAATTTGACTTTACATAAAATTATATTTTACACTTGTTTGTTTATTGTTTTGATCAAATAATGTGTTTTACAAGTGTTTATAAGCGTATTTTGATATGCAATTGTTTAGGTTGATGTTAAGATTGAAAAAAAAAAATTACCCTTGATATCTTATTATGATCTGGGATATGGTCCTAGGATGACACCTACATAGGTTATAAGATCACTAGTCCATTCTAAACAAAGTCATAAGCCAATCCAAAGGTTGTAGACAACCATGATGCCTTATCTAAGGACATCTCTTTGGCATGTGGTCCTCATCTTTATAGTCTTATTTTAGTATGCTACTACATAGATTAACACAAGCCATGATTTGAACAAGATTAAATGAATTCATTTTATCATACTCATGGTCAAGTATATAACTCAACATGTCCATCTATATATCTAGTGTGCAATGCCAAGCACGTGCAAGTTCATGCAATGTGGATCACGTAACATACCACGTCATAGCCACAGTTAGACAAAACTAAACATTTACACAATCATGACCTTAAAGTATTTTAGATGGCACACAACATTACCATGTTTGATTATTAGGATTCAAATAACAAAAGTGATGAGATAGAAGTCATATCCACTTTAACTGCTACTCCAACTCATTTTACTCTAGTCCTTAATTTGTTGTTCCTCGAACGCTTGACCAAACATATAAGCATGATGTTAAAAAGGTTGTTTTTTAATGTAACTAAGTAAGATCCTAATCTTTTAGCTCAAGGTTATTCATGCATGAAAACTATGCATTCTTCACTAATTTTCCTATGGGTGAAACAAAGGCTTTTTCTATGATTTTGATGGTGTGACCTTGTAGTTGATTTATTCATGGCTTTACCTTAGTCACTTTGCCTATAGTTTTTGGCCACTATGACACGTGGGGACCTTTTACCCAACATCAAGGGTAGCCCAACTAGTGTGCAAACCAATGAGCCATTTCACAACACAACCTCACTAAATTATAGTTAAGCCTTTCTTGTCTAAAACCAAACATATGTAACAAAGCTTTTTATTCAACAACTAAAATAATACAAGTGGTAGTGATAATATGAAAGTAAGTCAGGTTACAAAATGATTACTAAAGTTGGTAGGTCTAGCATACAATATGACCAACATTACCTGTAGATAAAACAAAGGAGTCCAACTAAAAGCTTAACCAAAATATCTTGAAAATTAAAAGAAAGAGTGAGCATAATTCGATGTGGCTAAGTGAAGAGTTGGATGCATTGTCAATATATGCTCTATAATATAGATAGCAATCCAACGAGACCATGCATGTCATAATCATAGATAACCATGCTCAATGAATTTAGAACATCCTAAAAGTTTAAGGACACTACCATACAGACCTAGTACAACCTTCTAAATCTAAAGCTATAACCATATCCATGCTCAACAAATTTAGAACATCTTGAAAGTATGGAGACACGACTGAATAGATCCAGTGCAACCTCACAACTTTTGAAGCCATATATTAAAATGAGTCCACTATAGGGCCTCTCAAACTCATACCTATTCCATATGTGCAACTCATAATTTTTGATAAAATAGCTCAAAATCATTATTTTATGCAATTGAGCATAACATAATACAATTTAACATAATTTTTAATACATAACATATAAAGAAAATGCAACAAACCACTCATTATGGTGTTAAGCTTAAAATCTTAGACATGCCAAATTATTATCTCATTTCTTTGATTAATATCATCTCATTTTCCATTATGTAAAGTCTTTTGGGTTCATTAGTGCTTAGCCACGATAAGAAATAATGGAAAATACATAAAATCACAAATTACTATTTTGGACCTTGGTTGGTTATTGCAAGGTACTACAACTTGAGTGCAGAATGGTACATAGGATGTAATTTCATGGTTCTTTTCATGGTGTTGGGTTTTTTTTTGTCATTTCTCTTAATTTTTTTTTTGCCCATTCATTTCATGAAACACATGTCCACATATTAGTGATAAATTTTCAATAAAAGAATCCCCATACAAAATTATCAAAACATGATCAAAATCACAAGCAAAATTCAATGAAAAATCTGTTAAGATGTATACCCTTTATGTTTGTCCCCTAGCCAACAGTGGAAACTTCATCTCTTTATCATCTATGAATCATTCTTCGAGCTTTAAGTGGTTTTCTCTTCTCCTCACCTCCCTTTGTCCATCAACACCATGAACTCACTCTCCATTCTCTCAGGTTTGGCTCAAGGACCTGACAAATTTGGCTAGGAACATAATGCCAAGATATGGGATGGGAACCTGTCTTTATAAGCAAGTTTGCATGAGACTTCCTTACCATGTTGTGCATCATATAACATGCGATAGACATGTGTTGATAGGTGGCAATGAGGTGTGCCACCTCATGCCTCCACTTGCCTAGAAATGTCACATTGTGCTCAGAAGATGAACATAAAAAGGGCTTCACTGCCATGGTAAACCACCGTGTAGGCTTTTACAAGCTTGTTGATGTAGCACTACATGAACACGTTGCAGTGTGTTGCATCTGATCATCGCCCTTTTTCTTTTTCCACTTTTGCCCCTCCTTTTATATTATATTCCTAATCTACCAAAAGTTTAAATCCTTCAAACATTTTCCTTAAAACTTCATATTTTTTTTCCAAAAATTATATTTAACAAATATTTTCTTCAACTTTCCCATTTATTTGATCAAATTAATTATTATAAAGCAAGGACATTAAGTCTCCACGTCTTAAATAAGATTTCGTCCTTGAAAACCTCACAGTTACATATGATCCAAAAATTGTTCCTTCGTATATTCTTTTCATACCCAAGTATATTGTTCATCACTATGTATTTGCCATTTAACTTTGACCATTAGGATTCCTTTGTTTCTTAATTTCTTCACAGTGTAGTATATTATTGTTATAGATATTTTCTTGAACAAACTATTTGCCTTTAATTTGACCTTTCTCCAATTTAATACATGTGATGGGTCCGGTAGTAATTTCTCATCATTAAGACATGTAAGATGTTATGTACTCCCACCAGTTGAAGGGGTAATGCCAACTGAAAGGCTATAAGAAAAATCTTTTCTAGGATCTAAAAAGGTTCAATAAATCTGGGAGCAAGTTCACTCTGATTAGTAAATCCTTTTCGAGGGAAGATTTTCAACAATACATGATTACTCATCTCGAACTGTAGGACTTTCATCCAATTATTGGTAGAACTTTCTTCCTATTCTAGGCCACCTTCAGCCTTTAACAAATTTTTATAACCTTTTTTCATATGTTCTTGAATAAAGTTTGGTCTTATCATAGCTCTATCTCCAACTTCAATCCAACATGCGAGAAATCTTCCATATATGGCTCTAGATGGTGCAATATTGATATTGGATTGGAAACCTTTGTTGTAGGCAAATTCACATAGAGGAAGGTAGTATTCCTAGTTTCTGCCAAAATCTCAAACATATGCCTTGAGCATATCTTTAAGAATTTGAATCAATCTCTCCAATTATCCATCTAACTAAGGATGGAACATTGTGTTAACGTTCACCTTCATCCTAATTCCTTCTATAGAGTCTACCAGAATCAAAAGGTGAATTTGGAATCCCAATATGATATGATGGATATTTAGACTCCATGCAGTCTAACTATATCCCACACATATAATCAACTTAGTTGATATATAACGTCTGTACCATATATAAGAAGGAAATGTGCGAACTTGGTCTAGTTATGTCCCAAATAAATTGAGACATATCATGTCATCATGAAGTCCTATGTAATCTCATGATAAAATCCATCTCTATGTGTTCCCACTTCCAATCTAAAATATTAAGTTGTTTTAAAAATCATCTCATTCTCTGATATCCAACTTTTACTTACTGACAAATATCACATAGGTGAACATCGAAACCTATGCCCAACTTCATCCTTGGCCACCAATAAGCAAGTTTAGCATCATAGGATGAATGGTATAATTAGACTTGTGCAGTTCCACAAGAACGTTCTGCCTCAAAGAGGGTTTATCGAGTACCCAAAGTCAATCTTTAAATTGTAGGGTTCCACTACTATCAAAAGTCTACTCTTCTCAAGAATGACTTTCAGTCCAAGCTTTAAACATAGCACAATTGAAATCTAGGTTATGCTTCAACAATCTCTTTTATCAAAATCAGTTGGGTTTTCATCTAAGCGCAAATTATGGCATCCATAGAGACATCGTACATGATATAGTGGCATGTTCAACTAATTGTAGATCCTAAGACATTTGAGCCAAGCCAATTGTCTCAGCTTTTTTTTTTAATTGAAGACATTAGCCACTTTGTTAGCCTTCCTCAGAGAATATTCAATGGTAAAGTTATAGTCTTTCAATAGCTCTAGCCACCCTCTTTTCCTCATATTCATGTCCTGTTGAGAGAATAGGTATTTAAGATTCTTGTGACTTGAATAAAGTAAACTTTTCACCATAGAAGTAGTGTCTCCAAATTTTTAAAGAAAACACTACAGCAGCTAACTCTAAATCATGAATAGGACAATTCTTCTCATGGACCTTAAGTTGTTGTGGTACATAAGATACAACCTTGTCATATTGCGTCAAGGCACAACCAAGGCTTGTGCGGGATGCATCTACATAAATCACCTTGGCAATACCAACATTGTTGCAACCCACCTTATAAAGGTGTTAGTTGCACAAAAAACTAACAATAGTATAGGTAATTTTATAGTAAATAAAGGGAGAATTAGGTGAAGAATTGCATAATTAGTAGCATGAGCATGTAGTTTAGAGATTTACATTGTTTCATTTCATTGTAAGTTTTGTTTTAAAGATTTGAAGTTCTTTTATGAGAAAATGATGCCTAGGAAAAGAAATTTAGTGTATTGCAGGTTCAAATTGAAGTAAAAAAGAAAATTGCATCACATGAAGGCAAAAAGAAGAAGAAATCATGAAGAAAGCATGAAGAAACCGTGATCAAATAACTGAAGATCGCGGTAGTTGCAGAAAATCAAAGACGTGGCTGAAGCTCACTGGTTCCCTCGGTCGATTAATCAACAACAACGGTAACCAGAATGTGTATCATGAACAACAATGTTGGACTGTGGTGGACAGAATGAGGAAATTTCAGTCTTTATTGAAGAACAATATTGATCGTGGTCAGTGACCGCAGTCACACGAGTAATTATCGGGATTTTCATATTTTTAGGATTTTTTTTAGTGTGGGACTATAAATAGGAGAGGTTATTAGAGCCAAAACAGGCCCAATTCGGAAAGGATTACTGGTGACGACTGAAAAAGGCAAAAATAAGGGTTTCAAGTAAGGATTGAAGATTCTTATCAAATGTTGAGTATGATTAACTTTGTTTATCAGTGTTTAATGTTTTCTTTCATGTCAAGCTAGCTAGTTTTCTTTGTCTGGGGTGTGATGTCCAATGTATGAAATGTGATCTCTTGTCAATGCTATTGAATTAGAAACTCTATTCTATGTTGTATATGCTTAATGTTTTGTGTTTACTGGCCATAGACATGACGAGCCCAAGGCATTAGACTAACTTGGGAGAGAGGTCTAATGGGTGGTTATCGCAATATAGACATAGAATAGTTGATTGACCGGAGGGTTGTTAGTTTATCTAGGGAGTTGCATAGGACTTTTGATTGCATAACATTAGGTTGTTGATTAAGCAATTCGGGAGAGGGCATTATAAGGCAACGCTAATAAATATTGGAGCGCCTCAGGAGAGGGTTTCAATTACCAGTGTTAAAACTCATAGTGTAGATATTTCATGATCTAAATTAAGAATCGCAGGTCATACAACAACATTCACTATCCTAGACATCTATTTTACACAATTTTCTAAATACAGAATTATCACTTTTACTAGGATAAATTTTAGTTTAGAATTTGATACACTCATGTCAATTGGAGTCTTGATAAAATGAAAACCAGCGTTAAATTGGGCTTTAAGGTATTTTATTAATTCGATTTGTCCCTGAGGACGATATCCGGTCTTGCTGGTTAATACTAGTGCGAACCTGTACACTTGCAGGCTCAGCAACAAGTTTTTGGCGCCGTTGCCAGGGACCAATGGTGTTTAATGTCTTAAAACCAGTGGAACTTGGTTTAGTCTTAAGGCAAAGTTTTATTTTATTTTTACCTTCTACTTGATTATTCTTGGATTTTTTGAAGTTCATTGAATACACTTGATCTTTTGTGTGTTTTCGGTGTTTCAGGCTTGCATGAGTAAACGTCTTTGTAATCCCTACAATCCAGATTTGCTGAAAACAATTTACCAGATTCGATTGGAAGCTCAAGCACGAATACCAACTATGACTGTTCTGGTGTTGGGAATAATAGAGAGGCATAACACAGAGAAGCACCCTTGAGAGACTTCTTCAAATTGGTGTTGAACAACAATTACTCGGGGTTAGCAAGAACACCGATAAACGCAAATATTTTTGAGCTAAAGCCATCATTGATTACAATGGTGCAGCAACAACAGTTTGGAGGCTCAGACATTAAAGACCCTATGGTTCATCTTAATTCGTTCATGAAAATTTGCGACACTATCAGATGAACGAAGTAACTAAAGACCAGCTTAGGCTGAGGCTTTTCCCTTTCTCTTTAAGGGATAAAGCCAGAAGTTGGCTACAGACTTTACTTCCTGGAAGTATTATAACATGGGAAGAAATGGGTCAAAAGTTTCTGCAAAAGTATTTTACACAAGCTAAAGTACATTAGTTGCAGGGTGAAATCAGTTCCTTCAAGCAATCCGATTTTGAATCATTGTATGAAGCTTGGGAAAGGTTCAAGGATCTATTGAGGCATTGTCCACAGCATGGATACCTACCTTGGCTCTAGATTCAAATGTTTTATAGTGGACTTACGCCGCCTACCAGGGCGTTGGTAGACTCAGCATTTGGTGGTTCATTGATGGGAAAATCCACCACAAATGCCACTCAATTAATTGAAGACATGGTAGCTAATGCATATGGGCATGGTGTTGAAAGAGGAACAGTAAATAGAATGGGAATTCATGAAGTGGACGAGATTAGCACTTTGCACGCTCAAATCACTGCCATGATTCATTGATTGAATTTGGTAGAAGAAAAGAGTAGTGGTGGACAGTTTCAAACTCAGCAAGTTCAATAGGTGCAATCTATTGGTGAAGCTAACAAGATGGCCTATCATGGAAAAGCTTCCATTGAGCAAATGAATGCCATGAATAGATTCAATGCATACCAAGGACCAGCTAGGGGGTATAAAGTCCCAAAGTACTATCATCCTAGAGTAAGGAATCATGAGAACTTCTCATATGCAAACAATAGGAGCACTCAACTTCCACCTAGATTTGTGCCTTAACAGCCCTTGCAGGACAAAAAGCCATCCTTAGAAGATAAGCTTGATGAAATGACGAATATGCACACAAGGTTCTTCAAGGAATTAATTGGGAGAGTGGACAAAATGACACTAGATTCAAATTGGAAATATGAATGCCATAGTTAAAAATTTGGAAACTCAAGTGGGGCAGTTGGCGCAGATAGTGTCAAACCAGCAGCAGAGTTCATTTCCAAGTGACAATTAAGTGAATCCAAAAGAAAGCTGCAAAGTGGTGATTACTAGGAATGATAAAGAAATAGCAAGCCCACCACATCCAAGTATGCCATCTATTAAAGCTGAAAAAGTTGCTAGCTATGAGATGAACGTTCAAAAGCAACTAGTAGTTCAACATGAAGAACCTCCAAAATTAAAAGGGAAAGCTAAGGAGAACACCATTCAAGAGGGTAAAGTCTTTGAATCTCCACCATTAACATTCCCTCAAAGGTTCCAAAAGAAGAAGATGGATGAACAATTTGCTAAATTTTTGGAAATGTTCAAGAAGATTCATATAAAAATTCTATTTGTAGAAACTTTGCAACAAATGCCTAACTATGCAAAGTTCATGAAGGAGATTATGTCTAAGAAAAGGAAGTTAGAAGATTTTGAAATGGTAAATCTTACTAAAGAGTGTAGTGCTATCCTACAGAAAAAGCTTCCTCAAAAGTTGAAAGATCCGGGTAGTTTTACCATACCATGTAACATTGGGAATGAAATCTTTGAGAAGGCATTATGTGATCTTGGGGCAAGAATTAATCTAATGCCTTTGTTAGTATGCAAGAGGTTGGAAATGTCAGAAATCAAGCAAACCACAATCACCTTTCAATTAGCAGACAGATCCTTAACATATCCAAAATGTGTCATTGAGGATGTGTTGGTCAATTTGGATAAGTTCATATTTCCAATGGACTTTGTGGTTCTAGACATAGAAGAGGATTGTGAAATACCACTCATACTTGGAAGACCATTCTTGGCTACAGGGCATGCACTCATAGATGTCCACAAGGGAGAGTTAACCTTAAGAGTGAATGAAGAAAAAGTTGTCTTCAATCTTTACAAGGCAATGAACTACCCTAATGATTTGCATGAGTGTAAATGGGTAGAAGTTCTAAATTCATGTATTGTTGAGGTGGTGGATGAATTGAGCTCTCAAGATGATTTGGTGGGATGTATCTCTTGTTCATTGTCCTTTCCTCTCAATCTATGACTGAAGATGAGAAGTTCATTGTGTTAGCTTTAGAAGGATGCCCAGCAGAACTTAACAGTGTAGAAGCACAATTATTTGAAACTCATCAATCTGAAGATGTTCAAGAGACCTTTAGGGCAATTGAGCTGAAATTGCTTCCCGAACATTTGAAGTATGCCTATGTGGATGCAACTCGATCATTTTTAGTTATTATCTCCTCTTTACTGACCCCTGCTCAAGAAGAGAAGTTGCTAAAAGTGCTGAAGGACCACAAAGCTGCCATAGGATGGACCATTGAAGACATCAAGGGGATAAGTCCAGCCATTTGTATGCACAAGATCTTAATGGAGGACTCACATAAGCCTACAATAGAGCACCAGCGAAAACTCAATCCTATCATGAAAGATGTAGTGAAAAAAGAAGTGATGAAGTGGTTGAAAGTTGGAATTATTTACACAATCTCATATTTGCCATGGGTTAGTCCTGTTCATGTGGTGCCTAAGAAAGGAGGAATGACGATCGTCACAAATGAGAAAGGAGAGTCAATTGCTTCAAGGACAACAATAGGATGGCGTGTGTGTATAGATTATCGAAAGCTGAACAAAGCTACCGCAAGGATCACTTTCCTTTGCCATTTGTGGATCAAATGTTGGATCGAATTGCTGGGAATGATTTTTATTGTTTCTTAAACCGGTACTCAGGGTACAATCAGATAGTCATTGCATCAGAAGATCAAGAGAAAACAACCTTCACTTGCCCATATGGAATTTATGCATTTAGGAGGATGCCCTTTGGTTTGTGAAATGCACCAGCTACCTTTCAGAGATGTATGATGGCAATCTTTGTAGACATGATTAAAGACATCATGGAGGTATTCATGGATGACTTTTCGGTGTTTGGAGAAAAATTTGAACAATGTTGCTTAATCTAAAAAGAGTCTTATCTCGTTGTGAAGAAAAGAACCTAGTTCTTACTTGGGAAAAGTGTCATTTCATGGTTTGAGAAGGTATTGTTTTGGGGCACAAAATTTTTGTTAATGGCCTTGTGGTGGACAAGGCAAAGATTTAAGCCATTGAATAGCTGTACCACCAACAATGATGCGAGAGGTGAGGAGTTTCTTGGGGGACACTGGTTTTTATCACAGATTTATCAAGAGCTTATCTCAAATAACTTGGCCATTGTGTCATTTACTTGAAAAGAAAGTTTAACTTCATAGTTGAGCATGTTGAAGCTTTCAACACTCTTAATAGAGCTTTAACATCTACTCCTATCATGTCTACATTAGTTTGGGAGAGACGTTTGAGATCATGTGTGATGCTAGTGATTATGCAGTTGGCGCTGTCTTAGGAGAAAGATGTGATAGAATGTTCAGAGCTATATACTATGCAAGCAAAACATTGGATGATGCTCAAAAAAACTATACTACCACTGAAAAGGAGTTGTTGGCTATTGTTTTTGCATGTGACAAGTTCAGATCGTACATTGTGGGATCGCATGTTAAAGTCTTCACGAATGACGCAGCTATCTGCCAGCTCTTTGCAAAGAATGATGCAAAACCCAGATTAATAAGATGGATCATACTGCTGCAAGAGTTTGATATAAAGGTGATAGACAAGAATGGTAAAGAGAACTTTGTAGCAGACCACTTGTTTTGTTTGTCCAATGAGGCAAATCCAGATCCAATGATTATAGTAGAGGTTTTTCCTGATGAACATCTCTTGATTGTTAGTGACAGCACACCATAGTACGCAAATTTTGCCAAATACAAAGCCACAGGTGCTACTCCACCAGATTTATCTCAAGGTTGCCTGAAGCGCTTCATACACGAAAGCAAGTTCTATCTTTGGGATGATCCTTTCATTATCGAAGATGTGCTGACAAAGTAATGCGCCAATGCATTCCTAAATCTGACTTTAACAAAATCCTTCATGATTGCCATGCTTCATCTTGCATTGGCCATTACAGTCATCAACGTACAGCAAGACGTGTTCTTGAGAGCGGATTTTATTGACCAAGCATGTTAAAAGATGCCTATCAATTCGTGAAGACATGTGAAGTATGTCAGAAACAAGGAAACATCTCTAAGAAGAATGAAATGCCTCTCACCTCATTTGTAGAGGTCGAGTTGTTCGACTTGTGGGGCATAGGCTTCATGGGACCTTTCCCACCTTCAGATGGAAAACAGTATATACTGCTCGCTGTTGATTATGTCTCTAAATGGGTCGAAGCAGTGGCTACAGTGAAGAATGATGCTAGAGTTGTATTGAAGTTTCTTTCTCGCAACATTTTTTCCCGTTTCGGCACTCCTAGAGTAATTGTGAGTGATGAAGGGACACACTTCTGCAACAAAATTTTCAACAACCTTCTTACCAAGTATGGCGCGATACACAAGGTTGCATTACCTTATCACCCGCAAACTAATTGGCAAGCTAAAGTGTCTAATCGAGAAATCAAAGCAATATTACAGATGATAGTTGGAACAAACCGTAAGAAGTGGGCTTTGAAGTTGGATGATGCATTGTGGGCATACAAGACAGCATTTAAGACGCCCATTGGTATGTCTTTGTATCAGTTGTTGTATGGAAAATCTTGTCACTTGCCTTGTGAACTAGAACACCAAGATTACTAGGCCATCAAGAAGTTGAATTTCAATGCAAAAGCTTGTTGTGAGAATCGGTTGTTGTAGCTCGTTGAACTTGAGGAGTTTCATCGAGACGCATTTGAGAGCAACACCATTTACAGAGAAAAAACAAAGAAGTGGCATGACCAACTCATTGAGAAGAAGGAGTTCAAACCTGGTCAGCAAGTGCTACTATTTAACTCAAGACTTCGGTTATTTCCAGGCAAACTGAAATCTCGATGGTTGGGACCTTTCCTAGTTACTCAAGTCTTCCAATATGGTGCAGTAGAAGTGCAAAGCTTGTTGGATGACCACAAATTCAAAGTGAATGGCTAGAGATTAAAGATATTCTACGAAGGTCCAAGGTAGAGTGTTGAAATGGCAGTCCTTTGATATTGAAACGTTGTATCCTCGTCGAGCTAACGACGTTAAACACAGCCTTGAGTGGGAGGCAACCCACTATTGAACTAGGGTTTTTAAGCGTGTTTCCGTGATTGTTCTCATGTGTTGAGTTTTATTTTTCTACGATTTCACTGAAAAGATAGGTTCCAAATAGTTAGAATTGAGAAAGGGGTAAAATTCCATTAGTTACTGCGGTCACCAGAACATCTTGTTTTGTGTATCGCGGTCAACAGAACCTATACAGATGCAGAGTGTTAATGAACCGCAGTCACCAGAATGCAACGGTCTGTGTAATTATATGGACTGCAGTCACCAGAAGTATATGCTTCTGTGTACCACAGTCAACAGAATGAGTTTTTCTACATGCTCCATAGACCGTAGTCCAAAATTTTGAACATCCTCTTAGATGGCGGTAGGCAGAATTCTGTCAGTTGCACCATTTCAAAAATGCATGCATGGACCGCGGTCCATAAAGCACAGACTGCGGTCCGTATGTCTTTTTAAGACAAATTGCAGTCATTTTGCTTTATTCTGATCCAAAATTTCTGAATTTTCTCTGTGGCTCTTCGTATCCACATCAATTGTCAGAGTTCTTTTGCTTTTCCAATGATAATGTAAGTGTTTTTACATTGCTTTTCATTAGTTCTTTGTTTTATTTGCCTATTTAGATAGGTTTAGGAGTTGAATATTACTTTTCTTGCTTGAAATGGTTATTTTGCTCAAAAGAATTTACAACCTTCTTCTTTTTAGTCCATGTGTGAGTGATTACTGATTCATTTGAAGTAAAGAGTTGCACAAGTCATTATTCATGAACATCCTCAGCTGTTGGCTATTTTATTTCAATGCGATGAGGCGTATTCCATAGTCATTCTAATTGATAATATTGGCCTTGCAAAGTCATCTTTTTATTGTCTTGATAAATAACCTTGATGTTTTGGATGCTTGACTTGTAAACTAATATACTTCAACTAGTTTCAAATCATTTTTAGTAAGTAGTCTATGTAGCCATACTATTGCATGAATCTTGTTGTTTTCCTTGCCAACCGTTGTTGTTGTTGTAGGCCTCCTAGAATGAAACATCCCGCCATTAAGGGAAAGCAACCAGCATCGCCTCCTCCACCAGCAAACCGTAACCGCTTTAGAACAACCACTGCAAAGCAACGGCTCAACATGATACGTTCCAACCGTCATCTTATACCCGAGAGAGGCATAATGCTGATGCAGGAGGAGTGCAGCATCGGCATTGATACAGTGGTGGCTGCTTGGCACTAGGAGCGGCTTATTCAGGCGCCCTCTACTACATTAATCCCGATTGTACAAGAATTTTATGCCAATGCGTCGGATAGAGAAGGTACAACAGTATGGGTGCAGGGCAAATGGGTGCAGTTCAGCGCAGCGGTAATCAATAAAGTCTATGGCCAACCTACAGACTCTCTTGACGAGTATTACAACATCCTCCCCAAATTCGATCCCGATGAGGTGTTGAGGACATTATGTGTTGACGGCGCCTCGTGGATTTGTTTCAACAACTGACCTGTTAACTTGGTGAAGACTACATTTAAGACCACCGCTAAGGTTTGGTTATACTTGGTTTGTGCTAATCTTCTTCCTTCCTTAGCTATAAACAGGGTTACTGTAGAGTGAGCTATTTTAGTCTACTAAATCATGAAAGGGCTCTCAATCAATATTGGGACAATTATTTCTAGCTCCATCAGGTCTGCCATTGACAAGACCAATGTAGGTCTTCCTCACCCTACCCTCATCACGAAGTTATGCTGGAGAGCTGGGGTCGTTTGGGAGAAGAATGAACCCCTATTGAAGATGATATTGCAGTGAAGATGCTCACTTCTACATCCGCTAAGAGGCGCCAAGCCTCTACCGAGTCACCCCCACCAGATGCTGACCCGACTAGCTCTACACCTGCCCCCGCACCTCCTTCTAATGCACCACCATCCTCTTCAGCTATTGTTGCGCCCTCCTCTACTAAGCACACCATGATGCATTGGATGGCGTATCTCACTTAGTGGCTACACCGCAAGAACCCGAGCATGGCCCAGGCTTATCCTCCTCCTTCTTGCTACCAACCCTACTTGGCAATGACTTGTTGTGCACCACCAGTGCACCCGACTCACCGGTGGGCGACGATGCGGATGATGATGACGATGACGATGGTGGCGATATTAATGATTTGATTACCGAGGAAGAAGTCTTTGGAGATGACCTCTGAGCCTTGGTTTCTTTTATTTCTTTTTGTTGTCTTTTGTTGTTTTTGAAACTTCATTTTTGTACTTATGAATAGTTATTCTAATGATGCATTACTCTGTATAAGTGGTCTTACCTGTGCACTGAATGTTTATGCTTTCCCGACTAATTTTTTTATCTCTGAATGCATGTCATGTTGTGTTTTTTCCACATATGCTTATCAATGTGCTCTTGAGGATAAGACACCATTCAAGTATGGGGGTATTTGGTTAATACCTTAACACACAGCAAACAGGGTCAGCTTTTGTTTTATTTTGTCAATTTTTGTTTTATTTTGTCAATTTTTGTCAATTTTACAGTATTTTCGTCTGTGTTTTGCATATGTTAGACGCATCTTAGGAAATCATCTAGGATAGATTGTCTTACCGTTAAAAAAAATAAAAAAATTTACTGAGTAACCTATGAAATTAAAAATTCTTCTAGTGTGATGGGACAAAGACCTAAGGTACTTTCAAACAGTCTGTGTGCTTGGTTTGTCTGAAATTTGACCTCGACAGATTTTTGTAGTCTTAGGTAGATTAAGAATCTGAAAATTGAAGAAAGTGAGTAGAAACCAAACCACAAGTGGAGAGAATTTTCCACAAACTCTTAAAATAATCAAATCTGTCTTGAGCACTGTTAGGAATAACTATAGGAGGGAAATGAAGTTGGTCATCATTGTTTGCGTCATAGCCTAAAGGCCAGTCCCAACATTTATAATCCTTTGTAGCCAATTTTGAGCCTTATAGCCTATTTTCTTGTTATGAACCTAAACATCATATATATATAAACACTCTATCCTTATATGAATATCTCAGTTGGACCTATTTGTGTGCACTCATGGTTTTAATATTGCATATTTTGATAATGTGAAAGAAGGAGGGGATGCTAACATTGAAATACATATGTTTTTAGTTTTTGTTTCTGTTTTCAATTTTGTTTAAGAAAAAAAAGTTTCTACTTTTGTATGAGTGTACATGTAGGTACAATTTGGAGTGCATGTGAATAATTATCGAGATTTTCATATTTTAAGGATATTTTTAGCGTGAGACTATAAATAGGAGAGGTTATTAGAGCAAAAACAAACCCAATTCGAAAAGGATTACTAGTAACAGCTGAAAAAGGCAAAAACAAGGGCTGCAAGTAGGGATTGAAGATTTTTATCAAATTTTGAGTATGATTAACTTTTTTATCAGTGTTTAATGTTTTCTATTAATTTCATGTCAAGCTAGTTAGTTTTCTTTGTCTGGGATGTGATGTCCAATGTATGAACTGTGATCTCTTGTCAATGCTATTGAATTAGAAACTCTATTCTATGTTGTATATGCTTAATGCTTTGTGTTTACCGGCCATAGACATGACGAGCACAAGGCATTACACTAACTCGGGAGAGAGGTCTAATGGGTGGTTATTGCAATATAGACTTAGAATAGTTGATTGATCGGAGGGTTGTTAGTTTATCTAGGGAATTGCACAGGACTTTTGATTGCATAACATTAGGTTGTTAATTAAGCACTTCGGGAGAGGGCATTATAAGGCAATGCTAATAGATGTTGGAGCGCCTCGGGAAAGGGTTTCAATTACCAGTACTAGAACTCATAGTGTAGATATTTCATGATCTAAATCAAGAATCACAGGTCATACAACAATGACATTTACTATCCTAGACATCTATTTTACATAGTTTTCTAAATACAGAATTAACACTTTTACTAGGATAAATTTTAGTTTAGAATTTGATACACTCATGTCAATTGGAGTCTTGATAAAATGAAAACCAGCGTTAAATTGGGCTTTAAGGTATTTTATTAATTCGATTTGTCCCTGAGGACGATATCTGGTTTCACCAGTCAATACTAGTGTAAACCTGTACACTTGCAGCGTCAGCAACAAAAGGCGACGTCACAATTGACATATAATACCATATACGCTGCACCTACATATATAATACTATGCCAGCTTCTCTAACCCCCTATTCCACAATATCCATAAAAAAATTTGATTGAGTGTCCCCTAAAATTTTTGATATTTAATCCTACACGTGCATTAGACTTTACGTATCAATGCGTATTAACTCGAATATTCTCAATAACCTTTCAAATTAATTTTCTGCTCATATAACACATTTTTATAGCAGAAAATAAAATAAATACGCTTTCCAATTATTATTTTTTACTAATTTTCTAAATTTTCATAAATAACCCAATTGGTTTCTCATTCACCAAAATTTCAATTGATATCCAAAATTCATGAATTTGGTGTCGATGAGTATAGATTTTCGTTCTCTACATTCATATGGGATCCAATTAGAAATTTTATTAGGGTTTAATATACCCAAAAGCTTCCCAAAGGTTATTCAACTTTGGGTATTTATTTGGTCTCTACAAGATAAACAAATGAAAACTAACCACATATCTGAGATTTATGTATCACCAGGAGCGCACTGGTGTAATTTTAACTGAGTTCTACTCATGGTATGGTGATACCCCATTTTTTGGTACTACTATAAAACACCCCCTACTATAAAAATTATACCTTAGGATCGTAATATGTGGCTTATTTAGCATTTTTGTAAAAGGAATTGAAAAAAATGACTTACCTGTGCGTCGAACCCATAAAAAACCACAATTTTCTTTTCTCTATTTTCCTTTCATTCCTTTCGTTTTCATTTCTGGCCTGCATTCGAGAGATGACAAATAAAAAAAAGAATGAAGAAAGGAAATGCAATGCATGAGCTGACCCATTTATACATTTGTCCATCAATAATCACCACACCATCACCCCAAAACTACACCCTTGCCCATTTTATACGTTCAGGTAATATAAGTACTAGTGTAGTTAACATCTGCTTAAGAGTCACAAAAGCATTATCACAGTCACCTGTCCATATCAATAGAACATCCTTTTGGTTTAGTTTTGCGAGTGGGGTCACAATGTAGAAGAAACTCTACATGAACCTTTGATAATATCCTACTAACCCCAACAAATTATGAATCTTTGTCATCGTGGTAAGTCCTACCTAATTGATGACTACCTTGATCTTCGTTGGGTCATTTGAAATACCATTGGCTTTGACCACTTGACCCAATAACTTAACTTCCAAAAGTCACATTTACTGATTTTGGCATATAGCTAGTAATCATTCATTGTTTGCAAGGTTGACTTTAGGTGTTTAGCATGTTCCTCCTATGACCTCGAATATATCAAGATGTCATCAATAAATATATTCATGAACAATTCAAGGTATGACTTGACCACTCTCTGCATTAAGTTTGTGAACATTGTCGGGGCATTGGTCATGTCGAACAACATTCCCAAGAATTCATAATGATCGTGGACAGTTTGAAAGTTGTCTTTTGGACATCTTCTTCTCGAACTCTCAACTGATTTTAGTTCAATCTGAGGTCAATCTTGGAGAACGCCTTGGCTCTTTTTAGTTGATTAAGTAGGCCATTAATATAGGGAGGAGGTACTTAGTTCTTGATTGTCACCCAATATATTCACCTATAATCAGTATAGAGTCAAACTCCCATCTTTTTTCTTGATGCATAGTACAAGAGGTCTCCATGACGACACACTAGGGGTGATGAAACCTTTGGTTAATAGATCCTCGAATGGACCTTCAACTCTTATAATTCTCAAGGTATCATGTAATACCCTGAAAACTCTGTACCAAATGAAATGAAATTCAAGGTCTATTTAGTGAAATTCGGATGCAAAACAAAACCAAGCTCGTTTCAAGGCTAAATTTGGCAGGTTCTAAAACTCTTATTTAGTAACCTTTAAGAATCCAAAATTAAGCAAAGTAACTTGAACTAGTCAATTAAACAACATATCTAAAAATTAGCTCAATTGGTCAAGTTAGGGCTCTCATTTGCCAAACACCGTTCAAGGGTTTAAATTAGGAAAGAAGTGGCATTTAGGATACTTCGAGGATTCAGAATTACCTAAAACTCCATGGGATGGCATAAACTAACAAGACACACAACATATTAAAAAATCGAGACAATTGGCTAAGGTTCAGATGAGTACCTTCAATGGGCTCTAAATAAGGAAGGTTTCCAAAGAAAATCACATTTGGCCAAATTATACCTTAAAATTTGTGTCTTGATCATGTGGTTTCAAAAATATAGGTTATACACCTAAATTCCTAGTGATTAAGGATATATTAAATTTTATTAAATTCATGTGAACCTATGAAGGCGTGGCCACCTAAAGCATGTGCAAGTCACATGGGTGGAACACCATGATCGGGTGCAGCCCACCCTACTCAATCACCATGGAATGTCTTCCTTTATGTGATTCCACGAAACATGATCCAATGTACCACACAAGTGATTCAGTACACCACCCATATGAGACATCCCACCTAGGATTTGGAAATCTATGAAGATTGATTCCATACACCAAGCTAAGTGATCATGTGCTCCATGCCTCACCTAAGCAAAACCGGTCCACCCATGCACATGTATGTGTGCACACATGCAAATTAACCTAATTAGAAAGGTTTGAAATCTGAATTGATGCTCACTTACAAACCCGAGCCATCACCCTTACACAAGAAACCAAAATAGAAAGTGTGTAAAGGAGATCTAACCATGGCGCCAAATCTAGGAGATATACCCTTCTGGTGTGCCACCTATAGGTCTAGCTCAAATCAGAAAGTTTCCTAGAACCCAGATCGGTGGCATCTAAGACTATGATATGGTGTCTCTCATGTTATGATACTATGCTTACTTGGTTGGACATCCAAAAGAGAAGAAGAGAAAATATGCCTTATTTGCCTTGTGTGATGAGCAAGCAAGAGAACCAAAGGAAAGGTTCTACGAGAATATTTTCTCTTACTATGGGATGTCTAGAATAGATTTAGAAGGGTTCTAGAATGAAGATATTCTCTGAATTTGAATTAGAAAAATGCTAGAGAATATTCCTTGGTACCATAAGAAAATAGGCAAGTGATCCATGAACTCTCTTACCTCTTTCACACTCTAGACGTTTGGAAACTTGCCCAAACATTGAGAGCTGACCTAGCTATCCAAGAACTGCCCAAAGACGTCCCATATGCTCATGAACACCTATATAAAGCCCCTAAGTTGCACACAATTCCCCATTCCAAGAACAAAAGAGACTCTTCCCTTTTGTGCTCTCAAACTTCTTCTTTTTCTTCTTCTTTTCTTTTCATTTTCTTTTGTGCAAAGGTGAGAGACTTTTAGTTTAAGTATTTAGTGATTAGTAGAGAGTTTTTTGTTGAGATTCAAAAGTGCTAAAGCAAAGGGAACCTCTGCTGGATATTGGAGAAAACGTATCATCTAAGGTGGAAGTTGCTTCTCTTAAAAGACATTTTCTTGTCTAAACCATTAGCATGTTTATTCTTTTTGTGAGACTTTTTTTCTGAAATTTATTTAGTATAATTATAGTTTTAAACATTTATGCATGTTTTTAGTTTGAATTCATTCATATCCATGTATGCATGATCGACGTCCCTTGCTAGTACTATGTTGTTAGGGGTCGTCTAAATGCTTGATGCATATGGTGAATAGTGAATGTTATGTTCAATGAAATTCTGAATTTTATTTTCAGTTTAATGTCATATTCTAAAATTTTTATTTATGTTTCATGATTGTGGGATTTAATATGAGAATACAATAATTCTAACCACGTACCATCATAGTAGACACATGGTTGCTATGGATGTTCTATTCTTATGATTAGTTTATAAGGTTTGTAATACCTAAGTGATTGGTTGGTGGGTTTGAGTCCCTAAGTCCATAGTCCAATGAAAATGACTAAGAAAGGTCATATTTCACTCTAAGGAGTCACTTAGTTGAGAACATCAAGGATTGAAAAACTCTTTTGGTCTAAGCTACAACTTTACACAATTTTGATGTTTGAAACTCCTAATTTTTTATAGTGTTCAAATTATGAATGTGGCAGTGATTTGAATATGAAAATGGTTGTTTAAGATCTACTGAGCTTAGTGCTCACCCTTCCTTTAACATTTTTCAGGAAATTGAATATGCAAGGACTTAGGACATCTCCTTTGATTTTTTATTTAAAAATTTCTATATAGGGCATGTTTGCCCAGTTTTGTTATGAATTCTATTGTAATTGTTTTTAAGTAAAAGTTATGTAGTTTTCTCTTTATAAATTAATAAATATTAGAATTTCTTTTTATCTCTTAACATGTGGCCTTGTTTAGTTTTTATATTAAGGCATGGGATATTGGGAATGAAAAGTCAAGTGTGTGTTACTTGTAAAGTAACACTGGACCCAGCCTGCCTTTTGGTTAAGTCCACTGTTTCAACAGTGGTTGAGTCCAAAACACTCATAGAAAGAATACGGGGGTCGGGGTGTTACATGCCAAGCAATACGGTGCAATAAAAACGGGCTAAGTTCTGAGAACTAACTCAATGATAAAGTCAATTTCTTTGTTTGAGGATAAATAAGGTAGATCCTCAAGGTACACTTTGGAAAAATCTCTAACTATCTAGATATCTTTTAATTTAGTTCTAGGAGCTTTATAATCAATGGTTACAAGTCATGTAAAGGTACCCATATCCTCCTGGCTTACTATTATATACTAGGTGTTAGGTTCATCAAATGTTTTTCCTTAGAATTCGTAATTGGTTGTCTAAGTATCTAAAATACTATTTTCTTGATATAACAGTCTACATAAGCATGGTATATAGCTAACCAATCAATTCCTATGATGACATCAAACTCTAGGAATTCACTAACCCCATAGCTAATGTTTCTTTGTCTCCCAATTTGACTATCACCCATTCACAAACTAAGTTTTGCTATATTCTCTCCTTGGCCATAGTGCTCAACATCAAACAACTACTGGCTCTAATAGTCTTAAGCCCTAGTTTATCCACAAAAAGGCCATAGTGCTCAACATCAAACAACTACTGGCTCTAATAGTCTTAAGCCCTAGTTTATCCACAAAAGTCCAAAAATAAAGGAGATAGTAGAACCAATATCTAGCAGTGTGTAAATAGGGGTCTATTGAATATAAACTATACCTTCCACCAATATTCTAGTGGATAATGGGTCTGGTTCAACAACTTTTATTTGTTCCCAAGAATTAGACTGAGAAGTTCTTCAACTTATTCTACTAGTATTTGGAAATTGTGGCCTCTTGTGCCCATATTGTCCACAACCATGCTATATAATTAATCTGTGATCTAGGGTGGGAAGTTGGATACCCAAAGTCCTTCCTACTCGACTAAACCTTCCATTTGAATCATTGCCTCGACCTCCGCCTTAATTTTTAAGTGGTACGGGAGGCCTAACAGTTCTCTAAGATGGTGTAGTTACAAATGAACCTATTGCATTTCGTTAATCTTGCACAATTTTAGAGGAATCATGTTGCAACTTCCTTTTCTAACCTTGGTGATGATAATGCCAATTCTTGTGAGATCGATTCTGACTTGGAGCAATCGTATTCGAAGTGATTTGAATAGTATATCAATTCCTCTATTCTACTAGTTTGTATTGAAGAACCTTTGTGATATACTGACTTAAAATATCAAATACTAGTTATTGATAGTAGTTGGCGTATTATTAGACGCAATCCACTAGATAAGTTTGAAGGCATATTCTCTAACCACCATGTTATCCTATCATAAACTTAGGAATTTTAACTTCTTCAACTCCCTTTCGGATGTAGGTACATAAGTTTCTATGAACAATATGCAAAATTGAGACCGCGTCGTGATACAACCGTTGGTAGTTACTATGGATATCCAGTATTTAGTTTCTTTTCCTTCTAACATATGAGCTAAGAACCTTACTTGCATTTTCTCATCTAGTTAGAGAATCTCAATGCTCTTCTCCGCATTTATTAGTTAGTCCTAAGCTACTCGCAAACCAACTCTTCCCCAAAACTCTTTAGGTTTCAAGCTTACAAAATTCTCCATAGTTTGGTAGAGTGTGCAAGAGGTTTAACAACTAGGGTTTTTAATGCTTGTTCTTGAACTGGCTCCACTAGGAATGGAATTGATTGATCAACGAGTGGGACTGGAGCTTCTTGTTGCTTCATTTCCTCTTCCATCTAGTCCATTGCTCTTGTAAGGTAGCATTTTGAGCTTGGAGGATTTCATTTTATGCTAAAGAAAGTTACTTTACGCCTTAAACGTGTAGTCGAGCCTCTACATCGAAACAAGCTTTGGCACAATCTAAGAGGATGACTCTTTCTCTTCCCTTCTAAATCATCCTCTTTTAAGAGGTATTTCGTTCTACAATATTAGATTAATTGCTATTCTGCCAAAGTTTTAAGCGGACCATCTCTTACAGTTTCATATCAACCTTATAGTAGATATTACACTCGAAGATAAATCTACATAAAGCTTTTATGAGGCTTTTTAAATTCCTAACTGCAAACACTTTCAGTTTGGCCAAAACTTCAGTTCTGGTGGAATCTTTTAGGCTTTTGGCCTCACTAATTTTTCCCAGAACCTAAGCTTTGATACTAATACTATTGGGACCACTTTCCCAACATTAAGGGTAGCTCAAGGAAGACTACAACCCAACTAGTCATTTTTCGACATAGTATCATTGATAAACAATTAAGGCATTTCCATCCAAAACCAAACATATGTAACAAAACTTTCCAATCAACAATTAATATAATACAACTGGTGTTGATAATCTGCAAGTAAGTTGGGTCACAAGATGATTAAAAAGTTGCTAGGTCTAACATAAAAAAATATCCTACACTACGCAGCAAAAAAACAAAAAAAGTATAAATGAAGACTTAACCAAAATATCTTTTAGCTTACTACAATGGCTTCCTTTGTGTATTTTATAGGTTTTGAAAATTTAAAAGAAAGAGGGAATATAATTCAATGTTGCCCAATGAGTAGTAGCCTACAATGTTAGTATATGCTCTTAAAACATCTATTGATAAGATGTAGTTATGCCGAAAATCCAATTTAACACACTTAATATCATAGTATTACAATCAAACTTGAAAATCATGCAATTATATTATATAGCATCGACAACAGTCCAACAAGATCATGCAGGCCACAACCATAGCCAACTATATTGAACAGATTCAAGACATTTTGAAAGTTTGAGGACACAACCATATAGACCTAATGTAGCCTCGCAAATATGGAGCTATATCCATATTCATGATCAACAGATTCAAGAGAACCTGAAAGTCTGAGGACACAACTTAAAAAACCCAATGCAAGCTTGCAAACTATTAGTATTTATACTAAACATGATTCATGTATTCTAATTTGGTACATGTTTATCCATTTATTTAGTTCATGTATTTGCATAGTTCATGTATGTGCATTAATTTATATGCAAGCACCAATATTTATTATGATTCATGTATGTGTTTAGTTCATAGGATTCATGTATGTTATAAATGTTTGATGTTCATTTGAGCACTATATAAACCCATGTAAGCATAGCATTTGAAATCAAGTTGAAGGAACAAAACATTCCAAGTTTTCCTCATTTTTCTCTCCTTCCTCTTCAAATACTTTGAGTTCTCCTAACAAAGTGGTATCAGAGCTTTGAAAAGGTCCTTATCAAAAAAAAAGATGGTGAATAACTTGGTTCTATTCCAAGTCCCTAAATTTACCAAAGAAAATTTTGGTAATTGGTGTATTAGAATGAAGGTTTTGCTTGGTTCTCAAGGTGTGTGGGAACTAGTACACACGAGCTATGATGAGCACAAAGACGATGCTGTTCTAACTCAAAATGAAAAGGATGTTTTGCAAACTGCCAGAAAGAAAGATCAAAAGGTTCTTACTCTCATCCATCAAGCAGTTGATGATAAAACATTTGAGAATATATCTGCAGCAACCACCTCTAAGCAAGCATGGGAGATTCTTGATCATACCTTTAAAGGTATGGACAAAGTGAAGAGAGTTCGTCTTCAAAGTCTAAGAGGCGACTTTGACGTATTGCACATGAAAGAATCTGAATCATTTTTAAATTATAGTCCAAGAGTATTAGTTGTTGTGAATGAGATGAAGAGGTATGGAGAAACCATGAGTGACATCTTGGTGATTGAAAAAATCCTTAGATCTTTGACGGAGAAGTTTAATCACATTGTTGTAGCCATTAAAGAATCCAAAGACTTGGACTCTATGACGATTGATGAACTTATGGGTTCCTTGCAAGCCCATGAAGAAAAAATGTTGAAGAAGAAGAAAGAGCCAGTGGAGCATGTCTTGCAAACAAAACTTTCATTAAAAGAAAATGAAAGCAATACTGAGCAAAACTAGAAAGGAAAAGGATGTGGATTTAAAAATGGCCGCGGTCAAGGTTGCGGTCGAGGAAGAAGAAAAGGTGGAGGAAATTTCTTCAAAAAAGAAGATAATAACTATGTTCATAGCTCTTCAAGGAGACATAGAAGGCAAAATAATTACAAACAGAAACGGTATGACAACTCTCAAGTTCAATGTTATGATTGTCAAAAATATGGTCATTATTCTTGGGAATGTCATAGTAAAACTGTTGAAGAGAAGTCGAATTACGCTTCGAATGATAGCGAAGCCGTGGAACCGACTTTACTTTTGGCACTTAAAGGAGATGCGGATGAACAGAATAGTACATGGTACTTGGACACTGGTGCAAGTAACCATATGTGTGGCAACAGATCGATGTTTGTGGAATTTAATGACATGGTGACCGGCAACGTTACCATTAGTGATTCATCCAAAATTCATGTTCGAGGAAAAGGTAACATTTTAATTCGCTTAAAGTCTGGAAAACATCAATTCATTTCTGATGTTTATTATGTGCCGGGTATAACTAGTAACATCTTGAGTTTGGGAAAACTCTTAGAAAAAGGTTATAATGTTGCTATCAAAGATTATAGTCTTGCTTTAAGAGATCAATATGACAATTTAATTTCTAAGGTTCCTATGTCCAAAAATAGAATGTTCTTATTGAATGTTCAAAATGACGTGGCTACGTGCTTGAAAACTTGTTATAGAGATTTATCTTGGATATGGAACTTAAGACTTGGGCATTTACACTTTGGTGGGCTTAAGTTGTTGCCCAAAAAGCACATGTTGAAAGGTTTTCCATTGTTTGATCGTCCCAATCAGTTGTGTGAAGGGTGTTTATTTGGAAAGCAATCCAGAAAAAGCTTTCCTAAAGAAAGTACAACAAAAACCCAAGAACCAGTAGAGCTTGTTCATACTGATCTATGTGGCCTGATCAAGCCAAGTTCTTTTGGTAAGAATAATTATTTTATATTATTTATTAATGATTATAGTCGCAAGACTTGGGTATATTTTGTCACGGAGAAGTCACAAGATTTTGAAGTTTTCAAGAAATTCAAAGCATTTGTGGAGAAAGATAGCAGGTACCATATCAAGTCCTTGCGATCTGACAGAGGAGGTGAATTTATATCAAATGCATTCAATGAATTCTGTGAATCTCATGGAATTCGACGCCCCATGACAGCTCCATACTCTCCTGAACAAAATGGTGTTGCTGAACGGAAGAACATATCTATTCTTAACATGGCCAAAAGCATGTTGAAAAGCAAGAACCTGCCAAAAGAATTTCGGGTAGAAGCTGTTGAATGTGCGGTTTATTTATCAAATCGTTGTCCAACAAAAAGTGTGTGGAACCAGACACCACAACAAGCATGGAGCGGACATAAACCTAATTTGTCTCATTTGAGGGTATTTGGCAGTATTGCCTATGCCCATGTACCTGATCAGCATCGCTCCAAGCTTAATGACAAGAGTAGAAAGTACATTTTATTGGCTATGATTTTAACTCAAAAACGTACAAGCTCTATAACCCAAGCACCAATAAGGTCCTAATTTTCTGCGATGTTGATTTCGATGAAGAAGCATCATGGGACTGGGCCAATCAAAGTGAAGATTTTGATTTTCTTCCATTTTATGAAGATCCAGAAGAAAAAGTTGTTCAAAGGGTTGCTACTCCACCGCCAACTCCTACTTCTACACTTGGAGAAACATTACCAGAAGCAAGCTCCAGTGAAGGACCACAACGTATGAGGTCTTTGTGTAACATCTATGAAGAAACAGGTGAATTAACTCTTTGTTGCCTTCTTGCTGATTGTGAAGCTATAGGTTTTGAAGAAGCAGTGCAAGACAGAAAATAGGTGCATGCCATGAATGAAGAAATTGAGGCCATTAAGAAAAATGACACATAGGAACTTGCAAACCTTCTCGCAAGTCACAAAGCGATCGGTGTCATATGGGTGTACAAGGTGAAGAAAAATGCTAGCGGTCAAGTTGATTGATACAAAGCTTGACTAGTGGCAAAGGGGCATACTCAACAAAATGGCATCGACTATGATGAAGTTGTTGCTCTTGTTGTTCGAATGGAAACTATCAGACTTCTTATTTCTTTAGCTGCTCATAAGAAATGGAAGATCTTTCAAATGGATGTCAAATTTGCTTTTTTGAATGGGTTTCTTGAAGAAGAGATTTATGTGCAACAACCTTTAGGGGACGTTGTAAAAGGATATGAACATCAAGTCCTAAAGTTGAAGAAAGCTTTATATGGCTTGAAGCACGCACCGAGGGCGTGGAACACAAGAATCGATACTTATAAAGGAATGGTTACATCAGATGTCCTTATGAACATGCACTTTATGTCAAACAACTTAACAATGATCTTTTTTTGTTTGTTTGCTTGTACATGGATGACATGATATTTACAGGTAACAATGTCAACATGTTTGAAGAATTCAAATGGGCAATGACACATGAGTTCAAGATAACTGATTTAGGTGTCATGACGTACTACCTTGGCATTGAGGTACACCAAATGGATGATGGAATTTTTATTTCCCAATCTGAATATGCTGCAAATGTGCTTCGCAAATTCAACATGAGTGATTGCAAACCTGTTAATACTCCTATTGAATATAAGTTGAGGTTATCAAAGCATGAATCAGGATCAGATGTGGACTCAACCATGTTCAGAAGGCTAGTCAGAATTTTGCGCTACTTCACATGTACAAGACCGAACATTCTTTATGATGTTGGGCTAGTTAGTCGTTACATGGAAGCTCCTACCATGTCACATTTCAAAGCTGCCAAGCATATTTTATGATATGCCAAAGGTACATCAGATTGTGGAATGCATTATTCATCTTCTAAACATTTTAAGCTTGTGGGATACAGTGATAGTGATTGGTCCGGTGATTTAGATGATCGAAAAAGTACAAGTGGCTTTGTTTTCTTTTTTGGAGGTAGTGCTTTCACATGGAGCTCAAAGAAGCAATCATGCAATTATATTATATAGCATCGACAACAATCCAACAAGATCATGCAGGCCACAACCATAGCCAACTATATTGAATAGATTCAGGACATTTTAAAAGTTTGAGGACACAACCATATAAACCTAATGTAGCCTCGCAAATTTAAAGCTAAATCCGTATTCATGATCAACAGATTCAAGAGAACCTAAAAATCTGAGGACACAACCTAAAAAACCCAATGCAAGCTTGCAAACTATTAGTATTTATACTAGACATGATTCATGTATTCCAATTTGGTACATGTTTATGCATTTATTTAGTTCATGTATTTGCATAGTTCATGTATGTGCATTAATTTATATGCATGCACTAATATTTATTATGATTCATGTATGGATTTAGTTCATAGGATTCATGTATATCAAAAATGTTTGATGCTCATTTGAGCACTATATAAACCCATGTAAGCATAGCATTTGAAATCAAGTTGAAGGAACAAAACATTCCAAGTTTTCCTTATTTTTCTCTCTTTCATCTTCAAATACTTTGAGTTCTCCTAATACAAACTCGATGTAATTTTAGAGTAATGTCCTAATTTTCAATAAAAAAAACTCAAAATCACTACGTCAACATAATATAATGTAATTCAATAAGTTTTAATGGAGAATGTATAATGAAAATGCAAGAAACTACTTACTTTGGTGTTAAGTTCAAGATCTTAGACACATCACAATTTTAATTGTTATCATGTGGAATATCACCCAAAATAATTGTATTATAATCACATCTACCATAAGTATACTATTATTATCTCATTTTCTAGTCAATATCATCCCATTTTCCATTATCCAGGGTTTTTCTAGTTCATTCGTTAGTGCTCAGCTAGGGTCGAAAATGAGAGAAAACACATAAAATCAAGAATCTCTATTTTGGGTTGTGCATGCTGCAAGGTTATAATTTTATGGTTCTTTTCATTGTTTTGGGTCATTTTTCATCATTTTTATTGGTGTTTTCTACTCCTTTGCGTGAATGACAAGTCTGCATATCAATGATGAGTTTTCACAAAAAAAAAAAAGAAAAGAAAAAGATCCCCATATAAAAATTATCACAACTTGATCAAAATTACAAGCAAACATCAAGAAAAAAATTACTTTAGATTTATACCCTACATGCCCTATGCACTGGCTAATTCTGGAGACTTTGTTTTCTCTCATCGGTGAACTGTTCTTCAAGCTTTTGGTGGCGTTATATTCTCCTCACCTCCCTCTATCTATCAGCACCACGAACACATTCTCCACCATCTTAGGCTAGGATTACATACCTCATAAAGTTGGCTCATAAAGTGCTGCTAAGCTAGGGGCAAGGATATATATTTATATGCAAGTTTTCATGAGATTTCCTTGCCACATGGTAGACATGTCTTGATAGGTGGTAATGGGATCTAGGACCTGAAACTTCCACTTGGCTAAAAATGCCACGTTGTGCTTGGAAGATGAAAGCAAAGAAGGCCTTGCCACCATGGCAAACCGCCATGCAAGCTTCTGGAAGTTTGTCGATGCGAAGCACTACATGAATATGCCACAATGTACTATAGCTAATCAACACCCTTTTTTCCTTCCCATTTTTGCCTTTGTTTTTCTATTGTATTCCTAATATTCCCATATTTTAAATCCTTCAAATACTTTCTTTAAAAATTCATATTTTCAATCTAAAATTACATTTATCAAATATTTTCTTCAACTTTCTCATTTATTTGATCGAAATATATTGTTACAAAAGTAGGGTCATTACAAAACATCACTACAAACACTCTTAAAACTCAAAGGTAAACACATGAATTTTTAACTTGTTTCTTAAGTTGTATATCATGAAAATATGCATTCTTTTAAAGTGTCTTTGGGTGTGTTTTTAGCTAGTGTTCCCTAACCATTTAAGGTATAGAACTAATATACTAAGCTAAGTTTATGCGCCAATAAATGAGATTTTATGTCTAATTTTTTAATTGAATTTTATACGCTACCGTGCACTATTATGAATACAACTAGTCTTGAAACCTGATGCTCATGGAGAAGTCTTTATGTGCTAATTTTTGTGGTCTAATGCTAAGTTCGTAGGCATGAGAACCTACTGATTTAAGATCAGAAATATCAGTTCATTAACTAAAAATTGTGGTGGTGAATATTACAATTTAATAAATTGAAGTAGAACACTCCAATCTTCCATATCCTATCACTTATGTTTCTATTTTCAAGAGTGATCTCTCATGCATTTTGCTCGCCATGATTATAGAATGCTTTAAGGTTGTCTCCATGGTGAATAATGTTGTTTTCATGGCTGAAAATGTTCAACCTAAAAATAAGCATCTTACAGTAACTAGGTTGCACCACATACATGCATCTTCATTCCTATTATGACCTAATGAAATCATGGTCTAAATATGCATCCATGGTCTATGAAATTGTTATTTTCACCCACTTCCTATAGATGATTTCGATATGTGCAAGTTTGGGTAAAATATTAGATCATGGTTTATGGTTCATACCTTTGCTTTTTGCGCCAATTTGAACCAATTTTTCCATGTTCCTCTTTGGCAAAAAAAGATGTGTGTGTGGTGCACGAGGATCAAGATTGATGGCATCCTTACTTTGTGAGTTTGTGTGGCTTTGAAGAGGAGTTGTTGTAACACCTTGCCTCCCCCTATGGCCCTGGTTCAAGTTTCAGAGCACACAATTACCATCATACCCTCAAGTCAATAATTAGGCATGTTAACGTCACATGCAAAACATAATCAATCAATGAGGCTACCCAAGAGACGGGACGTTATTTTATCTTTTCTACCTTTCTCTTTCATTTTCTTTCTTTGTCCCAACTCCGTGAGACTTCCTATTCACGATGACTTAAACATTTTTGAAATCTTCAATTAAGATAAATCAAATGAAATTCCACTATTGAAAACATCTTTTAACATTTAAGAGGTACAAAGACCTTTGAGTTTATTTAAACAAAACAACTTTAAAACTGAAAAAGGAAACTAGTGTCAACCTACCCAACTAAAACAACGCTATGAAACTAGTAAATTCTAAAATAAATAACTAAGGTAAACTCTAAATAAAACAGTGAAAAAGATCCCCATTATTCAAGCAACCTTTGATCATTGGTTTCCTAAAATGTTAAAAAGAAGAAGTAAACTCAAAGAGCCTAGTAGATTATCCCAAATATTTAAATCATTATTTTAATTAAATGAAACACACATGTCAAAAACTTTCATAGGTGATTCAAACAGTTAATTGTCTATGAGTTGACTAAAAAGAATTCTAACACCCTAGTTCCTGAATCATTCACAATTGACATGTTTGTCTCACAGTCAGAGATGTATATGCATTCATATCTACTTTTGTCACATTTTACTATTCAAGAACTAGGATATTATAATTTTCACATCATTTCATCTCCTGGTCGCACCAAGTTTCTTTCCATAACACGATAGAGTGTATAAATAAATTGATTTAGAAACTACATATTCAAAACCTTGAAATAACATAATAACTAGAACAGACTTAAATTTAATATCAAAATGATAACAACACTATGGGCCCCATGGCCGAGTTTCATGGACAAAATAAGATTAATAATGTAGGCAATGACATTGACACTCTACACCCACATGTCTAGATTGATAATATAAATAAAAGGCATGACTTGAAAAACCCTATTAGTAACGCCAACTACTACTACTAAGAGATAGTTGGTCTTGCTCGCTAGCACAGACTTCATCACTAATCAATTGAAAAATTAGAAATGGGGTGAGTTTAAGAGCCCAGTGGATATACACAATACATTTCAAGCATTATTAAAGTCAAAATACAAAACATGCACACAATTATCAAACACTAGGTGATTCAAATAGTTCGATTGTTTTGGGCTATCGTTAAGGCCAAAAGGACTATCCTTGATATCCCTCGACTAATTCAGGATGTCATCCAGAGCTAATGCCTAAGGATCAGTTACCTATTAAGGACCCTAACTTGAAAATGTAGTTACCTCTAACTCTCAGTTTCATCTCAATACTATCATCAACCATAATGTGTAACACCCCACTCCCCGTATTCTTTTTTTATTTAGACATAACCACTGTTTTAATAGTAGACTTAACTATACAGGCAAGTCAGGATAGTATTACATTACAAGTGACTCACACTTGATCTCATTCCTTAATGGAATTTAAGAGTACTTAACTCATATTTAGGAATTAAACTAAATAAGGCAATAATACAAGAGATAAACTTTATTAATTTAATAAAGTGGAGTACAAAACTCAATCTTAAAAAGAAACTATTACAATGGAATATTCAAAACATAAGTAACATGCCCTTACATAGAAATTAGAAACTTTCAAAATTTAAGAAATGGCTTAACTAATATTCATGGTCTTCATGCAAGTTAATTTCCTAAAAAATAAAAGAAGAAGGGTGAACACATAGCCTTGTGGATCTTTTTCAAACAACCAATTTTTTAATTTATACTAAAAACACATCTATAATTCATATAATTGCATACAGTAGGCGTTTCAAACAACATTTTGTGTATAGTTGTGACTGAAACCAAAAGGGATTTCAAGGCCCTTGATGTTCTTAACGAAATACCTTCTTAGAGTGGCAAAAGCATTTCTTAGCCAGTTTCATTGGACTTTTGGACTTAGGGCCTCTTTCCCACAACCAATTATTTTGGTCTTACACCATGTGAACCAGTCACATGAAAAGAACATACATAGTGACCCACATGTTCACTATGATGGTACATAGTTATTTATCACCAACATCTCATATTTAATCTCATATTCAAGAATCATAAAATAACATAAATAAATTTTAGAATATAAACTATTAAAAATCAAAGCATGAATCATCCAAAAACATGCATCATACATTGAAATAAACCTAAACATTGTACTAGACAGTTGCATGGATTAATAAATGCTTAAAACATGCTCATGTACTAAACTAAAACTGAAATTATGATTAAATTTCTGAAATTGAAACATGAATGATTTCTGAAAACTAAACATGCAATGAACATGATATTAATCTAAAGAAGAAAGAGGAGATTTTAGAAATCACTTCCACCTTAATTGCAAGTTTGATGGAAATTCGGCAGAGGTTCCTAACTCCAACATCTAGCACTCCAAAGATAACTCAAGAACACTCAATTAAACACCAAAACACTCAAGAATCCTTCAAGATCACTCAAGAGCAAAAGGCTTGTCAAGAAGAAGGCTAGAACAAGCTAAGAGAAAAGTGTCAACTCTTTGCTTTAGGATGAAGAATAAGTGTGCACAAGGGAGTTTTATACAGATTTTTCAAGAGGGCATAGGGGGGACGGTTTTGGCATCTTTGATTAGGGTTTTTTAACATGTGATGGCTAGGTTTTTTTTTTTGCACAAAATACACATAGAGGACAGCTAGGGTTTTTGCTAAGGATGTGATGGTAATCTCCATAGTTGGCACCAAGATAGTGTACATTTAGGTTTAAGAAACTTTCTCGTTTGTGATTTTTGGTTTCTCTTTTGTGTGTGGGTTTCATGGTTCATCATTTAGACGCTTCTAAATTAGGGGGTTGCTCACATGTGCACACACACACACATGGACCAATTTTTGCATAATAGGGCATGGTGTACATGATCAAAGTATGGTGTACATGAGATCATTCTTCATGGTTTCTCATAGGTGTGGTGTATTTGATCATTTGCATGGCACATGGGATCATTTTACATAATTTCAAATAAGAGAAACGTCCCATTAAGGTTGGGTAGGGTAAAGGTGTGTATGATCATAGTGTTTCACCCATGTGATTTACACATGTTTAGGGGTGGTCATGCATTTATGGTCCTCATGAATTTAATAAAAATTTATATCTCATTATTTACTAAAATTAAGGACTTTAATATATATGTTTGCATTCATATTAAAATAATGCACATTTTCAAACTATCATTTGGTTAAGGTGATGTTCATTTCGTTTACTTTCCTAAATTAACTCCATTAAAGGGTATTAGGCAAATGAAACCTTAATTTTGGCCAATTGAGTTAATTTTTCGATATGTTGTCTAGTTGATCAGTTTATATCATCTCATGTAATTTCAGGTCATTTTGAGGTCTTAAGATTCAATAAAATGGAGTTTTGGATATGCTAAATTTATCCCTAAAATGGACCTATTTTCATTTCTCACCCAAATTCAATTAAATCCAATTGAATTGTTTCATTTTATTCAGTACCAGATTACAGGGCATTACATAATGGTAGTGTCAACAAATCAATCTAGGTTGGGGACACTCACGATGACACCAAACGGTCAGTCATCACCCCAACACTTGGTTCGAATTCTTAATCATCTTTGTTAACTGGAACAACACATATTCAATATCTTGCATGCTAAATAATCTCAAGATTCAAAGATGAGAATATGTAAAATATTGTAAAAGACGTACTTTTGAAAACAAGTAACCATGCATAAGGCCACATAAGGCATGTTATTCAACACATGGCATATATAGTATATCTTTGAAATAGTATTTATCATACATAGGTCACACAACATGCTATCAATAGTATAACATACATGCAATCATCCAAACATTTAATAATAACATCCCTAACATGCTTCTAAATATTAAATAAAATAATCAATCGTGCTTTATATTTAAAACCAAAATAATACTTAAGAGTAGAGTAATCATCTCTACCTCTATAGTTGATTCTTTTAGATCTTTGTGTTGCTACTTCAACACCTCTCAAGTTCTCAACCTTTGATGATTTAAATCATCAATCTTAGGAATTAAAGCATTTTATAACATTTCAAAACATGATTTAATGATTCCTTACCCAATGAAACCCATATTGTATCAAGGATGGTCTATTAGAAGGGTCAAAGTGTTGGTTTGCCTTTGTGTATCGCAATAGAGAGGAGGGGTACCATGGTAAACAAAAGCATAAACGAGGGTGAACACATGACGCATTACCACAGTAGTCTATAGTGTTACCATAGTAACCAGAATGTGGAATATGCTGGAACACTACAGTACGATGGCACTCGACCGCGATAACCAAAATGAATAGACCACGACATGATGCGCTACTGTGATAATGAATATGATTACCGCAATAACTAGAATGCAAATAATTGTACAAGACTGGAAAACAAACATGCTACCGCGGTAGTAACACTAATTACAACAGTAACTAGTTTGAAATCATGTAATCAATGACGTTTTCTTCCATGCCTTCTTTTCCATGAAGTTAACACCCTAACATCTTCAATTTAATTTTGAACTATAAGGGTTAGGCACTAGGATAGGGTAGAAACGTTATACCTTCGTGAATCACTCAGAATAACTCGTTGATGAGTTACATTGTAATGACGGCTCCTTGAGTCCTTTGGAATGGTTTCAAACTCTATTTTAATGGCAGAAAAACCAATATGAATCTCAGGGATTGTTAGAAAACTCATTTTCATGAAGGTAAGGGAAAAGAAATACAGATTAAAACTTTTTAGAATAGCATATTACCTTCTACTAGCTTTAACAGGGATTTATGGTGTGAAATCTCACGCTTTGGGGTGTTGTTCTTCTCATCTTCTCTTGTGGGATGACTAAAGAAGAGGAGGAACAAGTAGAACTTGACCAGAAAGTGAAGAAAATGAATGAAGTCGTCACTACTTTATAGAGGTGCCAATTTCTGGTAGTTGGATAGTTTTGGAACTCTTTGTGACATGGGATTTAATTTATTTGCACTTCCTTGAGATTATCTCTAAATTTCCTCATCTTAGTTATATTCATCGTCCATATATATCAATTTGGCATGAGAAAATCGTGGGTGATTAGTTTTGATTGAGTCATGTACACTAAAAGAGAAAATCAAGATGTTCATGCACGCTACGTACTACCGCAATGATGAATCCATTACCAGGCAATTAGATTTTTCTTATTTTTGGGGTCATTACAACAATCCATCTTAGTGTTCCAAACCTAGAGAGTAAGGTCAATCTAAATGCTCAAACTCTTCTCATCCATGAAGTGGGGTCAACCCAAACTCTCAGTTCACCTATCTGGGAAGTGGGGTCGATCTAGACTCCCTGTTCTAAATATATCAAGTAAATAATAACCAAAAAACCAAGTCTGGGTTAGAACACTTACAATGATATCCATAATTACATCAGTACATGGTTATAATCTTTATTAATCTTTCTTTAATGACAATTCATATGGTAGCATGTTAAAAGCAAAACTATAATTTTAGGAAAATTGCATGTAAGCATGGTAAAATATCATTCCATCTTTTAACATAAGCATGTTACTTGATCATTAAAATTTTAGGCCATGATATCACACATATCAGTGAAACATGCATGAACATCCATTAATCATGTAAATCTAACCATAAATTATGCATATTCAATTCAAAGCATAACATGTATATTCAAAGCATATTCCTAGACTAAACAAGCATACATGCATACTTTATTTAAATCAAGATAATAATTTAAAACTTAGAAATTACTTCCACCTTATAGCTTTGGTTCCTTCTAGCCCTTGTACTGCTCTTCCAAGCCTTTTTGAATCTTCAACCTTAAAGAGCAAGAATCAATTCATTATTCTTAATGATTGATGTGTTTCTATTGCTTTTAAACTATATTTTAATGATTCCTTATCCTATATGGCATATAATGTGCAAGGATGTCATACTAGATAAGCCTAAGTGTGTTCTTGCTCCTGTGTACTACGGTAAAATAAAGGGGTACCTCAGTAACTAAAATGAGTAACAAGAAACGAAAGGGGACAAAAGCACTAGAGGGAATCACATAACAATGGTCACATTACTAGTAACTAGAAGGGGTTATTCTCCTTGAAGGAAAATTTTTCCCATAATGGTTTTATTGGCGACCAAGTAGCTAAGTTTGGTTGGTTCCCTTTTGATATCATGGATTGCAGCCATAGTGCGATTTTGGGCATACATTTGGCAACGTTCCTTTGTTCCATCTTAGTCCACATGGATTGGCAAGCATATGCATGACACTATCCATCTTCTCAAAGTGCATGTATTACCCAAGAAAATTTAGAAAGTTTCAAATAAATAATAAATTTCACATATACCTAAGTTCCCTAATAAGGGACTCGTTTCTCAAGACAAAAAAATATTAATTATTCAAAGAATTTATAAATAAATAAATATTATTATTTATTTATTTATGATGAATCATAACTATAAGGTTAGTAGATCTTGAGTAAAATAAAATATCAAACCTAAACTCGAAAGCATTAATAATAAAATAACATATTTTAGTAACAAAAATGATAACCTAATCGGTTAAAACATTGTGTTTAAAATAGTAGGTTTTGAGTTCAAATCTCAACTTGTCACTTTTCGCTCAAAAAATAATAATAAATAAATAAAACTTGCATAAAAATAATCAAAAGGGATCAATCTAGTGAAAAATAAAAATGAATAGTTTAATAATAATCTTGAATAATAACTATAGATTAATATAATGTATATTAAATTATTTAATATTTAATGTGCATTAAATTAAATCAAGACATGTAACATTTTGTAATGACCCATAGAACTAAGATGCACCAAGGACTATGGAATTATTAATTTAAACTAAGCACCAAAAGAATATAGACATTTAAATTCAAATTTTAAAGTTGAATTTCTAATTTTTAATTCAAATTCATTCCTTAAGGAAATGAATTTTTTTGTAATTAGAAATTAAATAATGAGAAAAGAATTTCCTAAAGGTGAGGACATGGGATGACCCACAAGGAGAGATATAAAAGAGAAACATTATGTTCAAAATGTATCTAAAAAGAAGAGTAGAATTAGAAAACAAGAATAAGATAAAAAGGGTGAGACTATATTGATTTTCATTCTTCTCATTATCTTCTCTCCTCTCTTGATTTGGTTGGGCCAGCCATTGAAGAAGCTTCATCACTCTTTCATTCCTCCATCAACATGTCCAAATGAAGAAAATACATGTGTGCTAGAAGCTTAACCATTGGACAACTGAGCAATAAGGGATTGAGGTACTAGTATTAGCATCTCAGATAGATACAGGAGCAATGTGGATCTCGAGGCAATTGGACATTTAGACAAGTGGAGATGATTTTTGGGTTTTATACTATTATTTTAATTTTAATAAATCATACATGTTTGTTGATGGTTCATGATAATAATTCATTGAATGATGCTGAGTGAATCAAATGTTATGATTGATTGACTTAAATGAGAGCACGCTAAATGTTACGATTTATACATTCCTGATGATATTGACCTTATGAAAATGAATGATTGAGATACCATGAAATCTTAGGATGATGACTAGCCATTATGTGTCATCATGGGTCTTCTCACCCAAGCTCTACTTTAATCGTTTATTTGACTTTTGAGATTAATACTATTATCTGTAACACCCCACCTCCCCCTCGTAAGCCATACCATCTATTTTTCGATTCAGAGTGTAATTACCATACTACTCTCAAATCAACAATATCAAAATCAGGCACGCCATCGTCACACACGAATCAATGATCGTAGGCCACCCAAGAGGCAGTATGTCACGTTATCTCCTTTTTTTTCTTTCTTTCTTTCTTTCTTTTCACTTTCTCTTTCACTGTCTCAACTCTATGAGACTTCCTGTGACATGTCAACTCATATAGAATCCACACAAAACACTTTGGGATCTTTAAATAAAATAATCAATATCATTATTTGAAAAATCAGTTTCAACATTTAATGGGTACAGTGACTTTCGAACTTATTCTATAAAACAACTATAAAATGAAAGAAACTAGGGCCAACATGCTAGACTAAGACAAAACTAGAATAGAAAACTTTGAAAGCAGTTTCTATTATGCAACCTCTGATCTCTAGTTTCTTGAAATGTTCAAAAAGGGGTGAGCTCAAGCTAGAATGGAACATCTCAAATATTCAAGTCATTATTTCAATCAAACAAGACATACATGTCAAACACTTTCATAGATTAGGTGATTCAAACAGTAACTTGTTATCAGTTGACATTAAGACCGAAAGGAATATGCCTCAGTGTCTCAAGTCTAGGGAAAGAGGTCAAGTACAAATGCTCAAACCCATCATCGATGAAGTGAGGTTAATGCAAACACCTAGTTAACAATTAAGAGAATCAATAACCAGAAAGTCGAGTACAGGTTGAAACATTCACGATGAAATCCATTACGATGCCGGTACGTGGTTATAATCTTTACTAATCTTTCTTTAGTGACAAATCACAATAATAATAGATTAAATGACATGAAATAAACATGAAATGTCATAACATGGTAATCGTCATTCATAGCAATCTTAGACATGTTAACAGATCATGATATTATATATATTATTCATGCATCATCATTCATCAACAGTATGTCTTTTGGTATGCATATATCATTCAAGCATAACATGTAAATTCAAGGTATGTTCATATACTAAGCAAGGACAGATGCATATATCATTTGAATCCAAATAATAAGTTAAAATCTGAAATCATCTCCACCTTTAATGCTTAACTCCTTCCTTGTCCTTATGGTATTGACTTAAGCCTCTTTGAATCTTCAACCTTCGTTGAAAAGTCGAATCCTCTAGTTGTTACAAGGGACATCTAACAGTATTTTCTTGCCATTGTTATGGGTTTTCCCCTTTCCTACTATTGTGGTTGCTATGCGAAAAAGCTAGGGAACGAAAAAGGTGTTAAAAAGAGAGCTAAGTGAGAAAGAAGAGAAGGAATTCACACTTGCTTGAGTGATGAGAATGGCGTACTCAAGCAATGTTTATACAAAGTTCAATCGGCAGGGTTTAAGAAGTCTTTGGGTTATTTTCATTTTGGAAACCTTTGCTAAACTCTATTTTGCTTGTCTCTCACATACAAATAATAGCAAGTAGCATTTTTTAAAGTTACCCGCGTATTGGAAGCTTTCTATAATGTTTTGAAAACTTTATTAAAAAAATTTTGCACATGTTTCATATGTATTATTGTATTAGGAATATTGCATTACCGTGGTAATCAAGATGCAGTGTTGATATTCAATTTTTTGGACAAACGATAAACTACCATAGCATTGAGTCCATTACCGCGATAACCAGTGGGTTAATTATGTATAATATTTTGTATTTTGTATCAATTTGTCTACTCCTTCACACATTTGATTGTTCATGTTTTACATCATAGATATCATGATTTTCTCAAGGTTCATTCTATTTTATTTAGCTATTCAACAAAATTTTGGGGCATTACAACCTACACCCCCCCCCCCAAAAAAAAAAAATTCATCCTCGAAAATTGTACTTACTGGTTTTAGGTGTTCTCCGATCATGTGTTTTCTAGTAAAAAGGTCTGGGTATTTACTTTTCATCTCACTTTCCAGCTCCTAAGTTGCCTCTTCCTGTAACACTCTATATTTTACTTTGACACGTAAATTAATTTAAATAAAAATAAATGTGTGTAAATCCATGTATTTATACGGATTATGCATGTACATATATATAATTATATACATGTATTAAAAACATATGATACACATATAAATTAATTAATTAAAATAGTATTAAAATAATAATAATAATAATATTTTTGTGTAAATAAAAAGGAAATAAATAATTTTTTAAAAATATCAAATAAATATAAAAATATCCGAAAACAAGATTTAAATGTTTATTTCAATATTTATTAAAGAAATAAAATAAATCACGTTGATTCAAGTGGAGAAAAAATTGAAAAAAAAGGATACTTATGGGGGCTTTTTTGAACTAACTTCAAAAAAAGGGGAGAACCGAGCAAAAATTTCCTCTATAAACAGTAACCACAAGTACTATTCACCTGTAGGTTATGTTCATGTGCGTGTACTGTTCATACAAGCACTATTCATGCCATTTTAAATCGCAAAACAGGGAAATGAAAATAGAAAGAAACAAAGGAATTGCAGATTTTTGGGGCATCCGTTTCTTGGTCACCAGAGATCCGATTTTCGCCCGGAGATAGTCAAAATGATCCAAATAAGATCTAGAGTAATTCTGAGCAACTAAGGTAAGATTCTAAAGCCTTAAACTCATTCACATTAATTTTCATAGGGTAACAGCATCAAAATTGTAAAATTAATTAGCAATTTGGGGTTTTTGACGCACCGAATTATATGGAGCGAATTGAGCTCAAATCTTCCTTTTAAATCAATGAATTAGTGATTCTAGACTAAATGCTAGAAGTTTTGACCGTTCATTTGCAATTTTTTACGGATCTACGAGTTTTTGAGAGGATCTAGAGGTTTTGGAGGGTGAAAATCCTTTGGACTAGCATAAAACTCGATCCAATTGACATTTGATGTAACAGTCAGAATTAAAGTTGTTCTATTCTGAATTTGGAAGAAATTAAATTTAATTTTGTATGCTGGTGTGGTAAAATGGGAAATCCAAATTTTTGGGGACCTTTTTTGTAATGAATTTCATGTGGATGGGTTTTTGATGGTGTATAACCCCAATAAAAGTTTAATCGGAGTTCACAGAAATGTAGAGAACAAAAATCTGTACACATCAACACCAAATTCGTGAATTTTGGATATCAAATGGATTTTTGGTAAATGATGGACCAATGAGATTATTTATGAAAATTTAGAAAATTAAAGAAAAATATGATTGGGAAGCTTATTTATTTTATTTCCTGTTGTAAAAATACGATATTTGAGCAGAAAATCAATGTTAAAAGTTATTGAGACTATTTGAGTTAACACGCAACAATACATGAGGCCTAATGTGTGTATATAATTAAATATAAGAAAATAAATACGTTAAAATTTATTATAAAAATAAATTAAATTTGATTTGTACATCTGAAACTATGTTTGATAGGTTAACTACGGTGAATGAAAACCTAGATTTTGGGAGTAGATATTAGAAATTGGTTGTACAGTAATTTTGGTGAGTAGTAATTATTATATATGGTATTATGTAAATTGTGATATTATGTCAAGACCGTTGATTTTTATAAAATAAGAACTTATGCAAATGAAAATTATATATTATATATGAAATGATGGATTATATATTGCTGAATTTAACAGTAAATTTGAAAGTGGTCGATTATCATATTAGGAAGTGAGATACATGCCCAACGGGATTACTTGTTGGTATTCAGTGAGTATTTCTTTACCTTGGTTATTTATATGGCATTGTAAATATAAAATAGATTTCAATGTAAGCATGTTATTTGTATTGACATATTTGCATTTGGTTTGAAATTCATAAAATTGTATTTACATGGAAACGTGTTCTGGATTTGCAAGAGCATATCTAAAATGCGACATCATTTCTATGGACTGAGTCATGGAGAATACTACTTCTTATGTGATAATCTATGTAGGATTGAGCCATGAGAAGTATCAGCCTTTTTTATGTGATAATCTTCGAAATGTTTGTGGAGTCGGTGATAACTAGAGATACAGTCTACTATTGTCCAGGCCAGACAAAAAGTGAGACTAACTCTATTGCTGAAAAATGTGGATGTGCATATGCTTATTAAATGAGGCATTGAAAATAGCATAATCACTATGTTGAATGCATGTATGTATGGCTTAGATGTATATGATGAATTTAAATGTTTTATCTAATTTAATTTTCTGCATGATTATGTAAATGCATTTAAATGTAATAGATAAAGATTATTCACTGGGCATGTTGTCGCTCACTTATTACCTTCAACATTTCAAGAACAGATAGAAAAGTAAAGAGGCTAGTGTGAGAAGAGTAGACAACCCTTCCGTTATTGTTGGGTGTGTAGGCTTAATTCTATTGTGAACTTTAATTTTGTATAATTATAATTATCACTGTATTGGTAATATCATCTAGAGGAGTATGAATTTGTTTATACTAGGATAGAGTGTGACATGATGTGGATTTTAAATTATGAGTTACAATTGATGACAGCATGTGGCATAATATTATCTATAGTGGACTGGTGGATTGATAAAGTTTTATCATGTGACGAATTTTATTTGTGATAAGTCAAAGATTTAGGGGAGGCTTTGTCAAAATTTTTGTGTGGAAATGGAGTAGTTTTGAGAGGATGAGGCTGACATAGTATTATATACTTAAGTGTAGCGTATATAGTATTATGTGTCGGTCGTGACGTCACTTGTACGAAGTGAGTTGTGGCAATATTGGTATCAGAGCTTGTGATCCATAACAAAAATATAGGTTTTGGGGCCACACCCTGGTGTGCATTTGGGGCATTAGATGCCTCCTGCGGCGAGGTAACCAATCCCGGGGGAGTGGACTTAGTCCCGCTTCAATTGTGTGGAGGAGAGGTTCTTGAACTAAGTTGGGCGGGTCGAATGTTTCATGTGACGAGGACTTTTGATAAAACCCCACACGCATTGAGTATCTCTAAGTTGGGACAGTATTGTCATGGTGGGCCCCATAGCTACGACAATGTTGGTATCAAAGCCCTAGGATTTTAAAAGCTTTAAAAAGATAAAAGTTTTATATGATGTTATATTTGCTTATATGAGTATTTACATTGATAGACATTTTAGGGCAACAAGTACCATGCATTTTGATCTTGATGAAGTTTTATTTGCTTTTAAGCTTCAGTGTTGAAGGGAAAAACAAGCAAGATCAGCCATGGATCCTAATGAAAAGTTGAATCAAACACTAGAAGCTATACTTGCTTTACCACAACACCAACAGGCACTGCTAGCTACTCTATTGGCATAGATGCAGAGCAACAAAATAGTTCCATAGAATGTACCAGTGAAAGGGAAACAGAGTAGTGCGAGTGTTCCTGTGAGAGGTAGAACTCAACTAGTTGTTGATCCTATTCTAGTTCAAGCTGAGCTAGCGGCACCTGTGGATCCCAATACTAGCAAAGACAAGTTTGAAAAGGTGATGAAGACCTTCAAGCATAGGGGTCCTATTGAGTTTTCAAGTGGGCTTGATCGTGAAACTGCAGAAAGGTGGATGAATAGGATGGAAACTATCTTTGAGGATATGCAAGCTTCAGATACAAAAAAGGTGAAATTGGCTAGATTTAAATTGGTTGACAAAGCAGATGACTAGTGGAGGCGAATGGCCACTAAAGGTGTTGAGGTTAAGTCATGGACTAAGTTCAAAGAGTTATTTTGTGAAGAATTCTATCCTAGGTGTGAGAAGGACAGGAAAAGAAATGAGTTCATGCATCTCACTCAGGGAAGAATGACAGTAAGGGAGTATGAGCAAGAGTTCAATCGATTCGCTTTATTTGCTCCAGAGATGGTAGCTACAAACGAGCTTCGGATGCAATGGATTAGATATGGATATTGTGATCACATCCGTGAGGGGTTAACATTTACAAGGGTACGGACATACAAACAAGCAACCAGACAAGGCGGGGATTTTGAAATTGCCCAAGCTCATGCCAGGATGAGGAGAGCCACTGCTACAGGGATGACAGTGACATCGCCAACCACACAGAGTGCACTAGTAGGACAGATGGGTCTAGCTATGGTAGGGAGGCCATATTATCAGAGGAAAAGGCCAGTACCCAATGAGAAGCTCAGATATAGTAGTCAGGGTAGCAGAATGGAGGCCTCTTCAGCTCCAATTATGATAGAGCCGACACCACCACCAGCATTATATATGGTAAGTAGAGGTGTACCACAGCCAAGGAGATCACAGCAATAGACTAGAAGCAGACCTTATATGGCAGCAAGAGGTACAGGGTCTCAAGTTGCATCTTCTAATTCTGGATCAGGTATACCACCATTTATTTGCTTTAGGTTTGGGATGCCAGGACATAGAGCTTTTTAGTGTCCCTAATCTGCACCCCAAAGATCTTCTATTGTCCAGCGATGTGGGACTGTAGCTGGGACATGTGAGCAGGCTAGAACAGTAACAAAACCTGATCCTGACTATAGCAAATAGCTCATTGAAGGTATCATCAATATCTGTAACACTCCTATGTATGTTTTGATAGATGCTGGATTGACTTTATCATTTATTGCTGGACATATGGTAGATAGAATGCATTTTTTACCTATTAGGACTAACACACCTTTGATTTTGAGTACAGTAGTTGGGGAAAGAATATATCCAAATATGGTGTATAAAAATTGTGTGGTAAAATATGACAATCATGAAATGATTGTGTGTCTTAGAGTTTTGGAATTTCTAGAATTCGATGTTATTCTAGGCATGGATTGGTTAGCAGCCTATCATGCATGTGTTGACTACTTTTCTAAAAGAGTAGTCTATCAGATAATAGGTCAACCTCCATTTGTGTATAGAGGTATGACATCTTCACAACTTCCTACTAAAGGTTGTAGGGCTACTGATGAAGAAGTAGGATTGTTGGTTGATATGTGTGAAATAGTGGAAAAGGCAAAAGGCATCAAGTTAGCTGATATTCATATAGTTTGTGAGTATCCCGATGTGTTTCCAAATGATTTGTCAGGGTTACCACCAAAATAGGACATAGACTTTATTATTGAATTGATGCCTAATATTAAGCCTATTTCCATTCCTCCATACCAAATGGCACCAAAAGAGTTGCAAGAACTTAAAGTGCAACTAGATAAGTTGATGATTAACGGGTTTATTAACCCAAGTATGTTACCTTGGGGCGCACCTGTATTGTTTGTAAATAAGAAGGATGGAAGCTTATGGTTGTACATTGATTATTGTCAGCTGAATAAGGTGGCTATAAAGAATAAATATCATTTGCCCCGCATTAATGATTTATTTGACCAATTGAATGGTCCTAAGTTCTTTTCTAAGATTGATTTGAGGTCTGGGTATCATCAGTTAAGGGTTGGAGAAGAAAATGTGCCAAAAACTGCTTTTAGAACAAGATATGGTCATTATTAATTTATTGTGATGCCTTTTGGATTAACTAATGCTCCTGCTATGTTTATGGATTTAATGCAAAGGGTATTTAAGCCATATCTTGATCAATTCATTATCGTGTTTATTGACAATATCCTCATATATTCCAAGAATCGAGAAGATCATGAGCAACATCTCCATATTTCTTTGAAGACCTTGAGAGAGCATAGATTGTATGCTAAATTTAGTAAATGTGAGTTTTGGCAGAATGAGGTAAAATTTTTGGGTCATGTAGTAAGTGCAAAGGGTATTTATCTTAATTCTGGTAAGGTTGAGGCTATTATCACTTGTCCAAGACTAACTACAGTGACCAAGATTCATAGTTTTCTGGGTCTAGTTGGCTATTGTAGAAAGTTTGTAAAGGGTTTTTCTAAATTAGCCGCTCCACTCACAAAGCTAACTCAGAAGAATGTACCATTTGTGTGGACGTCATCATGTGAAGATGCTTTCATGGAATTAAAGAAGAAGTTGACTACTGCTCCTGTGTTAATACTTCCACAGCTTGGAAAGGAATTAGTGATATATATCAATGCAGCACTGACAGGTTTGGGTGGTGTGTTGATGCAAGAAGGTCGAGTACTTGCTTATACATCTAAACAGCTAAAGGTACATGAAAAAATTTATCCTGTGAATGATCTAGAGTTAGCAGTAGTAGTTTTTGTGTTGAAATTATGGAGACATTATCTGTATGGAAAAAGGTTCACACTGTATTCTGATCATAAGAGTCTGAAATATTTGTTTGACCAGAAAGTGTTGAATATGAGGCAACGTAGATGGCTGGAATTCCTAAGGGATTATGAGTTCACTTTGGAGTATCATCCTGAGAAGGCTAATGTTGTAGCAAATGCACTGAATAAGAAACAAGTTGAGACTAATGTGGTAGCTTTTCAGATGGCCTAGGAATAGCGACTGTTGGAGAGAATGACTATTGTTGGTGACCCGCAAGTATACGGGACCGCAATAGTAATACCGGTAAGATCGGATATCGTCCTCAGGGAAAAAGCACTTGTTTGTGTAAATCAAAGCCCAATCTAATGTTGATTTCAATTTTATCAAGATATTCAAATCCAGTTTACAAGTAATTAAGCTAAACTCTAATTCCTTAAAAGCAGTGGGATTGAAAGTAGTT
>JAJIYU010000307.1:0-57407 GCA_030144865.1 Tinospora cordifolia
TACATGTATGTGTATATATTTCATACTTTATTTTTCTGATATGTAGAAATTATTTATGTATATTATTTGCTTTACCTGGATCATTAATTCAATAATGGTCTATAATTCTTTATACATATACTATTGTATAAATTAATTGACAAAAATTCTTGTTTATTCATTCTAAATTATGAGGTATTACACCAAACTTCCTCCATACCCCTGAATTCCTATGCATCCCATTTTACATAGAAACCAAAAGAAACAGAAGTGTGACACCCCGGCTCCCGGCATCCATCACTATCTCTGTCGCGACGATCCTTCGAGGGGTCGCGCGTAGAGATGGGGCGCGCCGGTTTGTTTGTTCGGTGGGAGATGCCGGGTCATCTGGTCATTTGCCGAGAGTTGGAGGCCACGTGGTTCGTTTTTTTTTCTTATTCAATCTCATGTGTCAAACCTTTTCTTTTAAGTTGGTTATAAAGTCAAAACTAAAATGTGCAACGACCATCAAAATACTCGTTCCTTTCAGTAGATGTGAAATTCATTAAAAATTCATGTAGTAGAATTCAATTCGTTCATAAATCCATAGTGAATTCATATTTGGCCATGTGAGATACTTTGCAGCGGAATAACATTTCTGTAACACCTCAATTTTCAGTTGGACTTCCGTTCACGTTTTTCCTCATGTGTGGATCATTGCCCGTTGAAATTCGAGATGCTACTAAAGTTTATCTTCTGTCACAATCTTTTCTTCAAAATACAGTTTAAAATCAGTAGTTCTCGAGTCAATGTCTGTTTGGATAATTTCTCATACAAAATAGAAGAGTTAAAATAATTTTCTCGAAACATTCCCTGGGTTCCTTAATACAAGTCATCAAAATGCAGCGGATAGTACTTTAAAACTATTCATTCAACGCAAACTCGTTAAACAAGGAAAACCATTGAAAGATAAAACAATCAAAGTTAAACCAATGTAAACACGTTAAAACAGTCTAGTAAAAATACATAAAACATGACCTCCAAGACTTAGTCGAAGTCTAAGACCGGAAGAGGGTTGAGATGCCTCTCGTTATTCCCTGTGATCCAATTAAATCTTAGAGGGTTCCAATAACCATCTAAAATCAATCGACACTCACATCATAGTCTAAGAGAGCATACTTATCGCAACGTCGTACCATCTCCCAAAGACTTCGAGCTGTCACAGTCAACTTTGGGTGGGAATACCTGTGATCCGCCTTGTGGCTCGACAATCTCAAGCGGTGACATATAGGAGATGCCACCTCGATTTGCTTCAGGCTCGTCAATCGTACCAGTACGTGGATTCTTAATAAACCATCGTCTTATTTTAGTTTTACAAACAATTTCAATCATGCCAACCACCACACATATCATGGAAAATAAATCAAATAATGCAAGCTATTCACATGAGTAAATAATGAAATCTAAATGCATGATTTTCTATTAATGCATGCTATAAATAAACAAGGCACAATTTAAATAAATCATCACACCATCATCCAAGCACGCCAAACAAGTTCAATTAATTTTATAACAAAATTCTAATAATCCTAGAACTATTCAACCAAATGTTTCGAATCTTAAATCCGTATAATACAAATGAGCAAAGAAGTCATGCCCACTTGATTTTGCTGTTCTTCAGGGCGACCTTGCCTTCCTTTGAATAATTTGATACTATAGTATTGTCAAATCTGAAATTTAACAATAAATAAATTCTTCTAAGTTTCTACTTCATATTCAATTTAGTTTAAGGCATTTTCAAACTTAAATAGTTCCTAGGTTAATTATAAAGTTTAAATATCAACTCCCACCAATTTCGAGTTTATTTCTACATTTTTAGATTTTTATATAATTAAGATAAACAAATTCTAAGTTTTTCAAATCTCTTAATTTGCCATTGCTGGTTATGTTTATATCGTAGGAAAATAGTGATTCTTTTAACTTAAACCTTTAATTTAAAATTAAAATTTTCGTAATTACATTTCAAGCTTCTACGATTCATTTACTTCTAATTAGATTTATAATAACTTAATCTTCAAGATTTAAATAATTTATTAATATCATAATTAATTTAATTATGAACAAAATAAGACTTCTAAATGACCTATGTTTAGTTCTAATGCTTAGAGTTTCTAATTTGAAACTCCAATTTCCTATACGTTAATATACCTCAATATCCATGTTTCAATGTCCATTCCAAATCCACTAATATCAAAATAATATTTCCACTAAATACCCAATAAGGTTTTTAATTTCTAATTTCATTTTGTTTTTGCATCTTAGATTAATTAAAATAAATCTCAAACTAAAATTTAAAATAAAAAAATTTAAATTTAAACTTTACCTCTCATCATCTTTGTTGCCCGAGCGACGCTAACGACGAATCTCCTTTTGTTGCGCATTGCTTCTCGCTCTGATCAAAACTTTTGCCCTTTCCTTAGTCGCACAAATATGATGGCATTACACTGGCAACATGACAATAATCAACAGCAAAACACCCACAGCATAGCAACGACTACATTAGCGCACAACCCCACTAACAACATCACGGACTAGATGCACCGGCTGCTGGATTTGTGTTCTTCACGACCTGTAACGATGCAAAATCTCCCAACTAAATGCTCTAGGATGCCAAGTCGCACAACCTGTTCAGCTCATCCTCTCCTTCACTCTGCTATTCGCCCAAAACGCAACCCAATTCAATTCACACACCAGCAGCACATCCTTCACGGGTTGGCAAACTCGGACTAGCAGTGACAATCGCATTTTCCTCTCAACACAAAGAACCCAAAACACCAATTTCTGATTTTCACGGACCAACCATCCCACTTCTTCGTCAGCTCACCCGTCTTCTTCTTCATTCTGCAATGGCACTCGGTCAGCAGCAGCAACTGACTGTAAAACCAGCAAGACATACTCACAACTCCCCCAAACCGGGTCCTAAATCCCCTGCACACACCCAAGTTCTTCCTCCTCAACTAACAGCAACAGCAGCTACTGTCCCAATTTCAGCAACTGCCCCCATGCTCTGCCTCACTTCCTGTCTCTGCTCAATGCACCCACCTCACGCAAACCAGGAGTTTCCACGACTAGCAGCATGAGCATCCAGCAACAGGGCCGACAAGACCAGCAAAGCTGGTTTTTTCTTCCTTCTTCTTGCTCGGCGGTAGTAGCAGTAGCGTTGGTGGCATCAGCAACAACATATTTTGATGGCAACAACTTCCTCTGTTTTTGTGTTTCATGACAGCTGCACCAATAGCTCGGAGCAGCAGCCATACAAAACAGAGCACCGCTGCTCTGATTCTTCTTCTTCCCTCTCGTTCCTCTGTTTCGTCCCCCTTCGTCTGACTATTGCACCAAAACCACACCGGCAGCTTTCATGACTGGCAGCATTAATGTCCGACAGCCATTCTTCTTCTTCAGCTTCTTCTTTTTCGTTACAAGCTCCACCAGAATTTGATCACCGCTCCTCTGTTTTCTGGTCACCTTCATGCACGACCTCTTCTTCTTCATTTGCAGCAACAACAGAGCATTATGGCTCTGTTTTTTCTTTCTCCCCTCTGTTCTTCTTCTTCATTGCAGCAGCGGCTGCAAAACCAGCTCACAGTCCCACAGCCAGCTCCTTCGTTCACTGTTTTCTGTTTGTCGTCCCTGCATGGCCCTTCTCTTCATTCTGCAACATCAGCTGTGGTTCTTCTTCTTCATTTATTTCCATGCTGAGCACTCGTCTTTCTTGTTCGTCCGGTAACAGAGACAACAGCAACGTGTATAGTTGCTGGTCCATCTTCTCTCCTCTGCTGTTTGTTCATCCTCTCCAATTGAGCTTCAAAACTCAGAAACTTTAGCTCACAATCTGGCTTCTGCGGTTGCAGCTGATTCTCTACTTCCTTCTTCTTATTTCCAGCTTCTTCCTTCACCTTCTCTCATTCTCCATTTCACTTCTCTTCCTTCGTAAGCCAACCAGACACCGCCCATTGATTTTTGTCATATGCTAACTCTGTTAGATATGTATATACATATATTTTACTTTAGTTATTATTATTATTATTATTATTATTATATATATATACATATTTATTTCATTTATTTATTTGTTTATTTTTCTGCACATCAATAAACTTTGATTATATAAATTCGTATATATGTATATATTACCTTTGTTAAATAAATTTAACCAATATCAATTTTTTTATTAATTTATTCATTTTATATCCACTCACGACGTGGCTCGATCGCAAAGTTTCCGGGGTGTTACAATTTCAAATTCATTTCTAAAAACATAGTATGAAGATAAAACATGGCCCAATGAGCCTAAGTTCCAAAATGTTTAATTTACCTGTGAAACAGTTCAGAGATAAAAGAAGACATACGTCCAGTCCAATTTAAACACAAAAAAAAAAAAATTTTTTACAACAAAACGATACAACGGTAAACTCAAAGAAAAACTGATGTGTCAACCTCCCAGCGAGGTTACTACCCAAAATGACAGCCCGTATGCTGGCTTACTCCTGCGGTGTTAATGATTACCTGTAATAGAAAAGTGGGGTGAGCTCGAAAGCCCAGTGAATCATCTTTATACATCACTAGCATTATACAAACCAGAATACAAAACATACAATCGCCTTTATTACATTAGGCGTTTCACACAATTTCTTGTTTTGTTATCATCTAAGACCGAAAAAGTCCATAACCTTCGATATCCCTTGTGTGGTCCGAGAGTGAATCCGGGGGTAATGCTCGAGGGCCGGTTACCTTCGGGACCACAATCTAAGGATGGAAGTCCGCAGTGACTTTCTGTTCGAAGATACAATCAGCTGTCGCTGTCAGCTCTGGTAGGGAGACCCACGATGACACCCTAATGCCGGTCACTGTGCCAGTACGTGGATTTATTAGTCTTAATTTAATTTTCTTTAGTCATACATGTCATTCCAAGTCATACGTGATCATCAATGTAACATTTAAAGTAAATCAAAATAGATGTGTTCAACTATTCATAGAAATCATCTCATAGAAATCTCTATCTAGCATGTTATGACACAAACAACCATGCATCAAGGACATACACCAAGTCAAACCCAAACAAGGTCAATCAAGCAAGTTCTAGCATGCTTCTAAACATATCTTAAGCTAACCAAACATCATGTTATGCATTCGAAATTTGGATAAGGCTAGGGAGTGAGAAAATCACACCCACATTCGAAATTTGGCATAACCAAAATCCTAAGGTTTGTGTTCTTGGTGCATGTGTTCCAAAATGCACCCAAAATCAAAACGAAAACAAGGGAACACCGGTGCATGTCGCATTTCTTGGTCGCGGGGGTCAGCGACATGTGCTTAGCACCTCATTTCTTTGTCATTAAGTTTAAGACACATATTAACTCAAGGAAAAACAGTTTACATTTGAGAAAAGTGTTTTTGCAAAGCTAAGAAAACAAGATCTCAAGATGGTTTTGAGATTTACCTTAGCATGAAACCTTTTCCAAGCGTGCCTCAACCCAAATCCACCCTTGTTGATGTTGCTCTTGGCGGATCTGAGCTTGAAAATGATAGAAAATGGTTTGAAGGAGCTCAAACCACCCTTAGAACTCAAAGGAACACTTAGGAAATGAGATGAGAAAGTTTGGTGAGAGCTTGAGAGAGAAATCAGTGATTTGCGGCGGAAAAATCCAAATCTAGGGTTTTCTGCGCATTTTCATTTATATAGAAATCGACGAATTTCCGCGGTCATTGTAACATTACCACGGTCACTGTGCAACTACCGTGGTCACTGTGCAATTACCGCTGTAGACAAACTGGTGCACGTTATTCATTTTTGGGTTTTTCGCGTGATTACCGCGGTCGCTCAAACATCGACCGCGGTCACCATAATGAACTTCCTTGTTTCATTTCTGGGTTTCTCTTTCAATTATCGCGGTCAATATAGGACCGACCGCAATCACCAAAATAATGTATTTTCCTTCGTTTTTTGGGTTTCTTCTACAATTACCGCGGTCACTATAGGACCGATCGCGATCACCAGAATGAAATTTTGGTGTTTAGCGTCTTTCTTCACCATTTCTCATGCTTCTCAGATTGGTATCACTCTTACACTTATTTAGACTTATAATACATGGTTTTCGGGTATTTTTGGTCATTTTTATTCTTTTATTAAGTTTGTTATTCCACTTTAACCGTTCACTAACCACATGGATGTCTTATAGACTTTCAGGGTATTACAAGAAGCTTCTCGATCTCGTGTCCTAATCAAACAATTTTTCGTTTTCACACAAGTTTTAATCTGTCATGACCCACTCAGGACTTATTGGCATTGCCATCATGGTTGGGCCCACCGGGCATTGCCATCATGGTTGGGCCCACCGGGCATTGCCATCACGGTTGGGCCCACCGGGCACTGTCCAGTTGCTTCACGCAGTGACTCAATCGGTACTGTTTCCTCCCCAAGGGATTTTCTCGCCTCTGTGGGATTCGAACCCTGATTCTGGGGGTCAAATACAAAGTTTTACGAACTCCCACCCCTAAAGCTACTTTTAAAACTTTTCTCATAATTTTTAGACTAATGTTAATCCCCTTTTCCAGTTTCCTTTTTAGATGTTATCTTTTGATAATAATTTTTGTTTCATACACTATAGGTCCATGATTTTGCTCATGGCGTTAAGTCTAGTAAAGGGTTTAATTGTCTATGTTCTAGAACTCTCAATTTGATCTAAAACAAGTCGTTCATGGTTCAAAATTCATCCAGAACATATCATAACTCATTGTGTGTTATTTTCACTAATTAAATTCCAATCAAACCATCATGACTTATTCCTAATAAAATTTCCAAATATGTAATCAATGTTTAGTTTCAAAATTCAGGCTTGATCAAAGCTAAATCATGTCTTAATGTTAGAATCATAAACCCCATATTAGTCCATACATTTGTCCTTTTACAACCATAACTTATGCTTTGACTACAATGATTAAGACATGATGCATCTATGTATGAATATGATCATGAAATCAAAAGGGTTTAAATATGAGCATAAGAGCAAAAGGGTTTACTTTTTGGAATTGTTCACAATCTTGCTAGAAACTCCTTCAATTGTAGTTATCTTCAAATTTCTTCCAACTCTTTAGATTTCTACCTATGTGATACTATCAGTCAACCTCTTTGATTTATCATCAAAAACTTGTGAAAAAAAGCTTTGAAACTTTAGAAATGGTAGTATAGAAGAGAGAGAAGTTGTAGGAATAATCTAATGGGGAAGAAGAAGATCTAAAATGTAGACAAGTAATGTTTTTCATGTCATTTCTCTCTTCATCTCTCATGCGAATGGATACCTCCTGCTTTAATAGCTTAATGCCAAACGTTCCCATCCAACTAGAGAGAGAAATCAACTCAAAAATCTCATCTGCCACTATTTCTACAAACTACCATAGTAGTATGTCTGTCATGGGCTACAAAAGTGTGCCTATCACCTTGTTTACCACCTTAGTGGCCTATAGTATCACAATGACACATTTTTCCAATTCTTTTCCACTTTTTCAATATTTCAACCCCATTTATTATTTTTTCAATAACAAATGTCATTCATGTTTTTCATATGACTAGACAATTTTTTTTTTCCAAAATTTGAACATGTTACAATCTCCCTCCTTAAAGAAAATTGTCCTCAAAATTGTAAAATATTACACATACAACAGTCATATTTCATCGACTATAGACATAGTTGTTTCATAAAATCATTATGCTACCATGTGTACTATTTGTTGATGTGATTTCATTTTAACCATTGGGATTTATTTGCTCTTTAGCATTTTCATAGTATGATCCACAATCTCAAGTGATAATTCTTTGACAATTTTATCCAGAATACCAATCTAATACACGAAATGGATCTAAATTATACTTACTTAGCATTAACACATGAAATGAATCATGAAAATTCCTGCCAAATGAAGAGGTAATTTTAACAAATATGCCACTAGACCTCAAGCTCACAACATATGTTCAAGTATATAGATCAATCGCTTAGACTATCCATCAAGCTCTAGACAAAAATGTTATACTCAATTTCACTCGAGTTCCTTACTATTTTTGCAATCCTTGCTAAAAAAAGAGATGTGAACCTTGTATCTCTATTGAAAATGATGGATATTGAAACTCCATGAAGTTGCACAATCTCATGAACATAAAATGTAACACCCCAACCCCCTAGAGACAGGTTTAAGCTCAACCACAAGGCAGGTTGGCCCCTAAGTTATATTTACAACTACACAACTTGCATCTTAATTCCTTTATTCTAACTCTTATTGAAATACTCATAAATGCACTTCCATTCAATTTAATTTTCAACAAAATAATACAAGTGAATAACGAAAAACTTTAAACTCTTTATTTATTCAAAATAAAATAAAGAAATACATTATTGAATTCATATAATCAAAAGAAATAGTATATAACTCTAAAATTTAAAACAAAAATTTAGCGAAGTCTTTATTTAAAATTTGGGCAATATGCCCTTACATAGAAACTTTCTAAAAATAGACTTTCTAATTCCTTAGCAAGCTTGATCATGCATTTCAAATTCCTAGAAAATAAAAGGAAGGGGTGAGCACATGGCCTAGTGGATCATTCATTAAACAACTAAGTTACTATTTCAAATCAATAGCACATCCAAATTCAAACACTTTCGTGCATTAAGTGATTCAAACAACTTTTTGGTTGTAGTTGACGTTAAGACTGAAAGGGTTTTTACTCCTATAATGTTATTAATTTAGAGATCCCTCTTTAGGGGAGAAAGACATTTCTTTGTCACTTTCCATTTGATTCCACATACCAAGTATCCCTTAGTTGTGCCACGTAACCACACACTCCAAGCATGTGTCAAGAACACCTATAGCACCCATACAGGTCACTATGATAGTATGTAGTTCTTATCTTTACTTTCTTATGTTTAAGATCACATAATCATGAAAGCAATTCAGAATATAAATTTTAGAATTTTAAACAACCAAGAAAGCATGAAAACATCACATAGCATGCTTGAAACATTGAATTAAATCCTAAACACGGATTCTAAGCATGACATACTCTCATGGGTGATTAAAACATAAAACCATGTTGAACTAAAATTAAAATATTATTAAACATTCTGAATCTAAAATAAGACATGCTGAAAATTATAATTTAAACAAGCATGAACATGCTATAAATTTAAAATATCAAAATAGAGGTTTAAGAAATCTCTTCCACCTTAATCCAAGTTTTTTTGTAGAATCCGACAAAGGTTCCTCTTATCCACCACTTTTAGAACTTCAAGAACTTCTAATCACCAACAAAACTACTTCAAAAACTCTCTAAAATGGTGAAATAAGAACTTCTAACACAAGAGAAAAAAGAGAGTGAGAAGAGGTGCCAAGAAGAAGGCAAGAACAAACAAAGAGGAAAGTGTCAATCCTTTGCTTTGGGATGAGATGAATGTGAGCAAGAGGGAGTATTTATAGGTGTTCATGAGCATAAGGGGGCATCTAGGGCAGCTCACCACATTTGGGCATGTTTCCAAACTCATAAGTGGGATGGTTTGCATAAAGAGGGCAAGTGTGCTCATGGTTGGCAAGGGGGACCGCTATAGCTTTCTAATTCAAAAGATATGAGTACAATCTTATTTTCTAACTATGTGTGAACACAAAAGAGGTTTAAATCATATTCTAATTCAAATGGGATGTCCCATATGTGCTTATGACAACTTTCCTTTTTGGTTTTCTTCCTTGCTCATCACACAAACACACAAAGAATATTTTTCCATTCTCTTATTTCTTGGACATCAAGTATGGGTCTACAATATCAAATTTGAGGGGACGGTACATAATAGTCAAAGATGCTCATCTTGGTTTCAAGAAACTATCTAAATTGGGTAGCCCACATGTGTGCACACACACATGTGCATGGTTGGGCCGATTTTGGCTTATGTGGTTGTGGGTGTACACAATCAGTGGGGGTGTATATGAAATCATGTCTCATGGTTTCTAGACCATATATAACATCTACTAATGTGGGTGTATTGAGTCATTTGCATGGTACATAGCATCATTTTGTATGGATTCAAATAATGAAAACATCCCATTGAAGTTGGTAAGGTGAGGGTACACATGATAATGGTGTTCCACCCATGTGTCTTGTACATGTTAGGGGTGGCCATGACTTCATGGGTTCACAAAAATTAAATAAAAATTAATATTTCCTAATTTACATGAAATTATGATTTATATCCTATAGTTTTGGAATCACATGAACTTAATGCACATTTCAAGGTATGGTTTGACCCGAGGTAATTTTCCCTCAAGAACTTTCCTTATTTAAGACCCGCTGAGGTCATTAGGCAAATGAAAATCCAAATCTTGGCCAATTGTTCTGATTTTTGGATATGTCATTCATTTTGTTAGTTCATGTCATTTCATTTCATTTCGAGTCATTTTGATCCCCTGAAGTACCCTAAATGACAATTCTTTCTAATTTGGACCCCTTGAAGGGCGTTTGGCAAATGAAAATCCTAACCTCGACCAATTGTTCTAATTTTTGGATACGTTGTCCCCTTAGTTGGTTTATGTCACCTTACTTCATTTCAAATTATTTTGGGTACCTAAAGATCACTAAATGAGAGTTTTGGAACCTGCTAAATTTAGCCCTAAAATGAGCCCAATTTCATTTTGCACCTAAATTTCACTAAATAAATGATAAATTTCATTTAATTGAGTACAAAGAATTTAGGATATTACATAAAATCAACTCAATCATTTCACAATATGTCTAGTACACATCGGTAGAAAATGCACAAACGTCATTAATCGATCCACGATGACCCTGTAATACCCCAAAAATTTATATGAAATTTGATAAATGAGATAAATTATCAACTACGCAAATATTATGAAAATTTTGGTGCAAAACTGATGTGTATTTCAATAGAGAAGTAGCGAAAATAAGAAATAAACACAAAAGGAAAATGAAAATAGAAAAACTAAAAAAAAAGAATTACGCCTCACTATTGCAGTACTACAACAATTTGTGCGAAAAGGGAAACTTGTATTTTTGCCCAGAACAATCACTACCACAGTAGTCAAATTGAGTACTGTAGTAGTGCATTAAAGATTTTGAAAAAAATATATATAGAAATTGTGCAAAAAACGAATTAGAAAGTGGTTCTAACCATTACCGTGGTCAACTACCATGGTAACACTATGAATCCTCTAAAAAAAGTGCATGAGAAACACTTTGGCATATTTCATATCAACACAAATCATGAATTATTAATCATATAACCCTAAGCATGCATTTCTAATCATGACATATTTCTAAGCTAAGAAAACATCCATGCACACCATATCTAAATCAAAATAACAAGGTAAAAGTTTAAAAATCTCTTTTACCTTAATTAGCAACTCCTTTTAAATCTTTTGTTGAATCTCCTTCAGATTTTTCAAACTGCTAGCACAAAATTTGTGCAACACTTCTTTACTACTACTCCAGTTGTTGTTTAGAATAGCTAAAGAAAAATAGGGATGCCAAGAGAGAGGCAAAGAAAACAAGAAGGATTTGCATTGTTACCGTGGATAGGGGAACTTTTGTTGGATTCTACAAAGAAACTCAGATTAAGGTGGAGGGGATTTCTTAAACTTCTACTTTGCTATTTTAAATTTCTAGCATGTTCATGCTTGTTTAAATTCTAATTTTCACCATGTTTAATCATATTTTAATTTTAGTTTAGCATGTTTTTATGTTTTAATCACCCATGGGAGTATTTCATGCTTAGAATCCATGTTTAGGATTTAATTCAATGTTTCAAGCATGCTATGTGATGTTTTCACGCTTTCTTGGTTGTTTAAAATTCTAAAATTTATATTCTTCATTTTTTTTCATGATTATGTGATCTTAAATATAAGAAAGTGAAGATAAGAACCATGTACTATTATAGTGACTCGTATGGGTGCTATGGGTGTTCTTAACACATGTTTGGAGTGTGTGGTTGCATCGCAGAACTAAGAGATACTTGATATGTGGCATCCAATGGAAAGAGGGGTATTTAAATTAAGAACATCAAGGGAGTAAAACCCATTTCAATTTTCACATCAACTACAACCAAAAAGTTGCTTGAATCACTTAATATATGAAAATGTTTGAATTTGGATGTGTTATTGATTTGAAACGGTAACTTAGTTGTTTAATGAATGATCTACTAGGCTATGTGCTTACCCCTTCCTTTTATTTTTTAGGAATTTGAAATGCATGATCAAACTTGCTATGGAATTAGAAAGTCTATTTTTAGAAAGTTTTTATGTAAGGGCATATTACCCAAATTTTGAATAAAGACTTTCGTTGAATTTTTGTTTTAAATTTTAGAGTTATGTACTATTTTTTTATATGAATTTGTTGACGATCCTGCAAGTGAACAGGATCGTAGTAGTAATACCGGTGAGACCGGATATCGTCTTCGTGTAAATTAAATCCCAATCTAGCGTTGGTTTTAATTTTATCAAGACGTTCAATTCAGTTTGATAAGCAATTGTGTAAACAAAACTTTAATTTCTCAAAAACAATAAAACGGAAATTAAATTGACTAGGTAACAATGTTTAAAAGGGTTATTTGGATTAGTAAACTCCTTAGTATGCTCTGTAATTTTACTTGAAATTATGATATACTAACACTTTGATTATCGCACTTGTAATTAGGACCCTATTCTTAGGTATTCCAATTATTCACTGATATGTCTTTCGATACCCTCTTTCGAGGTGTTCAATCAACAATCCAGTGGGTTCAAGTAATGATTCCTATGCTATATCTCATAGATCCAATCACAACCTTCCGATCAATGACCCTATCTAGATCTTTACTGCTATAACCTCTCACCAAACCTCTCTCCCGAGTTAATTCGATGATCTTGGATTCTTTACGCCTATGGCCAGTAAGCATGAAGCTTTAAGCATGAACAAATAAAGTAAAGTGCAAGTAAATCATTTATAATGATAGAAATTACAGTGCATACATTGGTGTCTACTACCCAAACAATAAAATTGAATTAGCTAGACATGGAAGAGAGATTAATCAAGTAAAGAAAAGAATAGAAATCATTCATACTCTAATTGTTATTGAAACTCCTCTAGATTCTTCACAAAAATTCTATTTCTCCAACCACCTTCGTTTCTTTCCAAATTTGGCATCCCCACCTGCTAATCACACTTTTTCTTTTTATACCTGCACTCAATTAACCCTAAAAATCACAAGATTCTCGTAGCTTAAGTGATGACCGCGGTCATTGATTCTGTGCAAAAACCAAGAAATTATTCTCATTCTGTGGACTGCGGTCTGCCTGGTTCTGTGCAAATCATGTTTTGGTGATCGCAGTCACCAGAATGTGGACCGCGGTCACCAGTACGTTATGTACTGATCTGGTTCATCTTTAGTTACTGCAATCTTCAATTGATGGACCGCGGTCTGCTGGTATTCTTCTCATGATTTCCTTCCTGAATTGCCTTCTTCTGCATGCTGCTTCAATCTAATTCCTGCAATACACTTAATTTCTTTCTCAGACATCATTTTCTCATAAAAGAATAACAAAACTCAGCAATACAAGGTTTAAAAGCTATTAAACAATGCAATTCCCTAACTACATGCAATTATTGCTAATTTATGCAATTTTTACTTCTATTCTCCTTTTGTTTCTTCTAAAATGCAACATTTTACCTATTCTAATGTTAGTTTGCTACGCAACTAACAAAATTCAATAATGTATTTCTTTATTTTATTTTGAATAAATAAAGAGTTTGAAGTTTATCTTTATTCATTTGTATTATCTTGTTGAATATTAAACTGAATGAAAGTGTATTTACGAGTATTTCAATAAGTGTTAGAATAAAGGAATTGAGATGCAAGTTGTATACTTGTAAATGTAATATAACGTCAAACCTACCTTGTGTTTGAGCTTAAATCTATCTCTAGGGGGTTGGGGTGTTACATTTTATGTTCATGAGATTGTGCGACTTCATGGAGTTTCAATATCCATCATTTTGGAAAGAGATACAAGGTTCACATCTCTTTTTTTAGCAAGGATTGCAAAAATAGCTAGGAAATCGAGTGAAACTGAGTATAACATTTTTGTCTAGAGCTTGATGGATAGTCTAAGTAATTAATCTATATACTTGATCATATGTTGCGAGCTTGTATACTTGATTTTAGTAGTATTGGAAAGGTTATTTATCTCTTTGTGAATGCGTATAATAATAGTTGTCAACTTAGTATTGGCATGACATTGTTCGAAGCATTGCATGGTAGACCATACAAATGTCCAACATGTTGGACTGAAATTAGAGATAAAGCAATGTTAGGACCTAAATTTGTTCAATAATGTACTAAAAATATTTAGCAAGTGAGGCAAAACTTCAAGATAGCTCAAGACCAATAGAAGAGTTATGTGGATAGTTGTAATATCTTGAAAATTCATATGAATCTGAAAATTTATTTAGAGAATTATATGGAATTGATGGATGAAAAATTTGGTAAGTCCTAGTTTAGCCAAATAAGGAATAAAATCAATTTAATAGATTTTTGGGAGAAAATATATATGAATATAATGTATAACATGGGATATCATAGCCAAAGATACAAGGATATGTGCAATTTTTTATGAAAACAAAATTAGAAAGTCAATTTGGATTAAGATTTGGCAAAAATCTGAAAATAGAACATGAAATTCAGCTAAAAATCAGATAAAAATAACTTAAAACACATCCAACAGCTGCAAACCGTAGATCTGAATCTGATCTCGCGATCCGATGGTCGCAAGACGATCCACACCAACACCCGAGCACATAGGATAACGAAGATCAGACAGACGGAGACGATCGAGGGCGATCGGACGACTGCGATCAAAGCCTCAAAATCACGATCGCGAAGACGCACAGTACGACTTTGCGTGCATCGACCTTGACCCTCCAATTAGATCCGTGTGCGTGTCTCAAGGACGATCCGATGCACTGAATAATAGCTGAATTATAAAACATGAAAAAAAGCAAAAATCAACGAGAAATTCGTTGAAAATATCAAAAAATCAAGATAAATACCAAAAATTGATTTTTTTAATTCTAAAAAAATTCAAAAAATACTTATTTTTCCCTTAAAATTAGGAAATACAAAACTGTAGAGAATCTAGATGTTTTACTCTAAGAAAAACTCAAAAGTTTCTGTTTTTTCTCCTTTAAAAAACTATATAAATCCCACTAGGCTCTCACTTCCCTCATTTAAAAAAATAAGAGTTGAAATTTCCTCTTATTTTCTCTGAGCCCTCTTCTTGGCACCTCTTCTCACCTTTCTTTCCTCTCTCTTGTGTGTGAGAAGTTTTTCTCTTGGGTTGGAGAATTAATTTGGGTGATCTTCGTTGGTACTAGTACGTGGGGAATTGCTGCAAAAATTTCTGACGAAAGCGTCACAAGGTGGAAGTGATTTCTAGAACACCCTTCTGTTCTTATTTAAATTAATGACATACTCATTGTTTGTGTGTTTTTCACTGAAATCAAAGATTTTCAATTTTAGTTTCAAAATTTTAAAAGTTTATTTCAGTTTTTCAGTTTTGATTCATGTTTAAGCAATTATATCATCCATGCCATGTTAGTATCATGCTTAAGCTTTCAAATTAAAGTATGATACATGTTTTATGAGTGTTTCATGAATTGATTGTGTATATTCTGAATTTTAGCTTGATTTCATATCCTGAAGTTTATTTTATGAGATCACGATATGAGAGTTAAGTTGAGATGATGATGATAATAACCATGTACCATCATCATGGTCAAGGCGACGCTATGGATGTTCTTTTCATATGAGTTAGGTCATATGATTTTTAGACTTAAGTACTTGAGGGTCGTGTACCACAATAACATGTGCATCACCACGTGTAATGGGTTGATGCCAACACGTGCCACTAATGGGTTGATGCTGACACATGCCACTAACGGGTTGATGCCGAGTGGGCCCTGTTTACTTAGTTAAGGACATCAAAGGATTAAAGACCCTTTTGGTTTGAGACTCGACTTGAACAAATTATTGGTTGAAACGCCTAATGACTGCAAGTGTTTGAATTATGATTGTGTTATGAGTTTGAATATGAAAGATGGTTGTTCGAAAAGGATCCACTGGGCTATGTGCTCGCTCCTTCCTTTCTTACTTGTTCAGGAACGTGAAACCTATGAAGCAGTTGAACATGGATAGTTCTTAGAGAGTTTCTACCTTATTATTTTTTTTTAGAATTTTTAAGGGCATATTGCCCAAAGTTTAAATCTTTTCTATTGAAAAGTATTTTGAAGTTTTCCACTGTAATAATTAGTTTTTTTGAAAATTTTTGTACTTTCAATTTTTTTTCTATTAGGAATAAAATAGTTTGAATTTATTTATCTCTTTTAATTTGCCTTGATTTTATTAAAGTGAGAATTTTGTATTCTTGAATTTGTATACAAAGGCATGATATATCAAAAAAGTGAAGAACAAGTGTGTGTCACTTGTAAAGTAACACCGGCCTGACCCACCAGTTGGTTAAGTCCATTGTCAAGAGAATGGTGGTTATGTCCAATGTTTAAAGATACAGTGGTTGGGGTGATACCAAGTGTGGTATTAGAGCCTAGGCATTAGTTGTTGGGCCAAGAACAGAAAGTTTCCTCTGATATAATTGTGGTATCAGAGCGTAGGCATTAGTTGCTGGGCCAAGAACATAAAGTTTCCTCTAATACCAAATGTGGTATCAGAGCTCAGTTATTAGAAACACCGGACTAGAATGAGAAACTCAAACTTAGGGTTTCACCTTGAATTGAATTGATTTTAGAATGCCCTACCTTCTATTTTTGAAATTGAAGAACGTTTTAGAAAGTGTTTTCAAAAAAAGGAAATATATGTTTTGAAATGTTTTGTTTGGATACAAAGACTACAAGTTGAGCTGATAGTGGGTAAGCCTTGTCCCAAAGTTAAACATTGAAAGGGAGGTGGGTTATCCCGCCCTAAAAAGTGAGGTTGCTAAGCAGACTTCGGTCTCACCGCCCAATTTGGAGGTTGTCCCACCAGTTCACATGAGTGGTCTTAGTTGAAGAACACCCTTACTTTTTATTAAAGAAAATAAGAAGGTTGGAAATTAGGGCAAGAAATTGATTATAAGTCAAAAAAGATGTCAAAGGTGGTATCTTGACTAGACAGAGGTTGTAAATCAACCAGAACCGAACCCTAAGTCCAGAGAAAAAACCTTAAGTAGAAACGGGTCTAGCCATGGGTGGCACAGTGGATCAAAAGCATAAAACTCTAAGACATAGGCTAGAGACTGAAACTTGTGTGAAAATAGAAAATTGTTTGATCAAGAAACGAGACTGGGAAGCTTCTATAAGTTTTGGTTTCTATGTAGTATGGAATGCATAGGAATTCAGGGTTATGGAAGAAGCCTGGACTCAGAGAATGATGGACCATGTGTGGCGAATGATCGGTAACTCTGGCAAAACGGGTTTCTTTATGCTCGCTAGTATGGGACGGTTGAGTATAGTGGGCTCGGGAACCTTAGTTATCGAACAATTGGCGAAATTGTTTGGGTGCAGCTCTGTTCTGAGTGAAAGCCTAAGTGGAAGGAGTAGAGTAGTATGGGACACTTGAACCTGAAAGCTTAGGTGGAAGCTTGGAACCTTGCTGTGCTAGCTTGATTATATGATTGTATGATATGCATGTTGTAATGTTTATTTGCTTTAAAACCAAATCCTATACCTAATATGCATGAAAAGAACCTAGAAGAAAGACTTTAGGCCACTGAACAAATCGAGAACCTAGAAATATAAATCTAGAGCCATGATAGTACGAATATTTGACACATACTGACACTCTGCTCAATTTACAAGTAAATGGTTGGAGCTAGAAGGTACATTCCTATTGTTTAATGTTGCTATCAGACTGTTGTTTGACTCGGGTGCCTCAAAATCTTTTATCTCTAAAAAACTAGTTGATAGGTTACAAGTTGTGAAAAAAACAATGCCTTTGACTTTGAATGTGTCCACACCAATAGGGACCATTGTGACTTCAAAAAAGATGTGTAATTGCGACCTTAGGTTTGGGGATAAACTTTTAACAGTCGACCTATATACCCTACCTTTCTATGACTACGATGTAATCTTGGGGATGGATTGGTTAGACCAGTACCAGGCCCAAATAAATTGTCCTAAGAGACAGGTAACCATAACATTACGTTCTTGGGAGATCTTTAAAATCAATGGGGATATGCGGAGACTACCAAGGAGTCCAACCATAGCATTGCTGAATTGTTTGAAGCAGACGGATGAGTGTGAGGAACTCTCTAAAGAAGAACCTACTAACTTGAATAATATTCACGACCTAGCTATAGTCAGTGAGTACAAGGATATGTTCCCAAATGACTTACCTGGAATACTACCAGCTAGAGAGTTAGAGTTCAAGATTGAATTTCACCCTGGAACCAACCCTATAGTCGTACCTCCTTATAGAATGGCGCCAGTGGAACTAATTGAGCTGAAAACTCAACTGGATGAGCTTAGGGAGAAAGGTTTCATCAAGCCGAGTGAATCACCCTGGGGAGCCCCAGTATTATTTGTGAAAAAGAAGGATGGTTCCTTCCGACTGTGTGTCGACTACCGGAAGTTGAATCAAGCTACAGTAAAGAATAAATATCCTTTACCAAGGATTGATGACCTATTTGATCAATTATGAAGAGCCACTCATTTCTCTAAAATTGATCTTAGGTTAGGATTTCATCAGCTGAGGATTCGAGAGTTTGACATTCACAAGACGACCTTTAGAACAAGATATGGACACTTCGAGTTCACCGTGATGCCCTTTGGTTTGACCAATGCCCTGGCTGCCTTCATGGATTTGATGAACTGAGTGTTCAGATAGTACCTTGACCAGTTTGTAGTGGTATTCGTGGATGATATCCTAATCTACTCTAAGTCAGAAGCTGAACGCCTAGAACACTAGAGGATCGTGCTAGAAACCCTCAGAAGAAACTAGCTATATGCTAAATTCAGCAAGTGCGAATTTTGGATGGAAACTATCAAGTTCCTAGGCCACGTTGTATCAGCAAAAGGTATTGCTATAGACCTAGAAAAGGTAGAAGCCTTCATGAACTGGAAGCAACCCAAGACAATAACAAAAATCAAAAGTTTCTTGGGCTTGGCAAGCTACTATAGAAGGTTCATTAAGGACTTTTCCAAGTTGGTAGATCCCATGACTAAGTTGACCAAAAAAGGAGTTAAGTTCCAATAGGATGAGAAATGTAAACGGTCATTCCAAGAATTGAAGACAAGATTGACTACGACTCCTATTCTAGTCACCCCAACTCCTGGTGTCACTTACACACTGTATACTGATGCTTCACTGAGTGGATTGGATGCAGTCTTAATGCAAGAAAAGCAAGCCATTGCTTTTGCCTCAAGACAACTGAAGGTCCATGAGACAAATTACCCTACTCACAACCTAGAGCTAGTAGCCATAGTGTTTGCTTTGAAAATTTGGAGACATTATCTTTATGGTGAGAAATTTGATTTGTTTTCAAATCACAAGAGTTTGAAATACATCTACACCCAAAAAGAATTGAACCTTAGGCAACGAAGGTGGATGGAGCTCCTCAAGGATTATGATTTCCAACTACATTACCATCCAAGAAAGGTCAATGTGGTGGCTGATGCCTTGAGTAGGAAGTTTAACAAACAGGAGGAGGAGAAAGGTCAGATGTACTAGTTGATCGAGGATTTTAGGCTGGGAGTGACCCTTAATGAAAAGGAAGCCTACCTTTACAATATGCCTTCCCAACCAGACCTATTGCATCGGATCAGAGATGAACAAAGGCAAGACATGTGGCTCACTCAACTAATCGAAGGAGTTACATAAGGAAAACATGCTGACTTTAGGTTAGACGCTGAAAATATCCTAAGACTTAGAGAAAGGATTTGTGTACCTCAGCAAGGACAAAGTAAGCAGGTCATACTTGATGAAGCCCATCAAACTAAGTATACCATGCACCCTAGTGGGGATAAGATGTACCAGAACCTTAGCAAAACCTACTGGTGGAGAGGAATGAAAAGGGACATAGCCAAATACATTTGTAAGTGCTTAACATGTCAACAAGTGAAAGCAAAATACTGGAAACCCTCTGGAATGTTATAGCCACTCCCAATTCCTGAATGGAAATGGGATAACATTGCCATGGACTTTGTCAGTGATTTACCCAGAAACCAAAGAAGAGAAGATACCATTTGGGTGATAGTGGATTGTCTCACCAAAATGGCTTACTTCTTGCCAATCAGATCCACAGACCAAGTCAGTAAGCTAGGAGAAATCTATGTAAAAGAAATTGTCAGGCTTCATGGTGTGCCCAAGACTATGGTGTCTGATAGAGACACTCGCTTTACTTTACAGTTTTGGCAGAGTCTACAAAAGGAAATGGGTACTAAACTCACCATGAATATGACATTTCACCCTCAGACAGATGGTCAGTCTAAGAGAGTTATCTAAATTTTGGAAGAAATGTTGAGGTCTTGCGTTTTAGACTTCAAGGGGAATTGGAGCAAGTACTTACACTTGGCAGAGTTTGCCTATAACAATAGTTATTAGGCAAACATAAAAATGGCTCCATTCGATGTTCTCTATGGAAGACCCTGCAAATCACCTACTTGTTGGCTAAACTTGAAGATCAAGAATTAACTGGGCCAAACATGGTGGAAGAAATGAGTAACCATGTCAAGTTAATACAAAGGAGACTGACTACTGCACAGAGTCGTCAAATGAGCTATGCTGACAAAAGGAGAAGACCATTAGAGTTCTAAGTTGGGGACAAAGTATTTCTGAGGATCAGTCCTCAGAAGGATAACAAAAGGTTCAGATTCAAAGGGAAACACTTAGAAGAATTGGGAAATGTGCTTATGAGTTGGACCTACGAAACCGGATGACTTCAACACATAACGTATTCCATGTATCTATGTTGAGGAAATACAAACTTGACCCCTCTCACATCATTCACTGGGAGAAAGTAAATATTCAAGATGATGCTACCTACAAGGAAAACAGCAGTCAGAATCCTTGACCACAAGGTACAAAATCTAAGAACAAAGGATATTCCATTAGTGAAGGTACTGTGGAAACATCACGGGGTAGAAGAAGCCACGTGAGAACTCAAAAGCAAAATGAAGACCAAGTACCTGCATCTTTTCACAAGGAATACCTAAATATGTATAAATTTCGAGGACGAAATTTTTTAAGGAGGAAAGGTTGTAACATCTCAAAAATTCATATGAAATTGAAAATTTATTTAGAGAATTATATGAAATTGACGGATGAAAAATTTGGTAAGTCCTAGTTTAGCCAAATAAGGAATAAAATCAATTTAATGAATTTTTGGGAGAAAATATATGAATATAATGTATAATATGGGATATCATCGCCAAAAGTACAAGGATATGTGCAATTTTTTATGAAAACAAGATTAGAAAGTTAATTTGGATTAAGATTTGGCAAAAATCCAAAAATAGAACATGAAATTCGGCTAAAAATCATATAAAAATAACTTAAAACACATCCAACAGCTGCAAACCATAGATCTGAATCTGATCTTGCGATCCGACGGTCACAAGACGATTCGCACCAATGCTCGAGCGCACAGGATAACGAAGACCGAATGGACGGAGACGATTGAGGATGATCAAACGGCTATGATTAAAGCTGCAAAACCACGATTGCGAAGATGCACGGTACGACTCTGCACGCGCCGATCTCAACCCTCCGATCAGATCCGTGTGTGTGTCTTGAGGACGATCCGATGCACTGAATAATAGCCGAATTATAAAACACGAAAAAAATGCAAAAATTAACGGGAAATTCATTGAAAATTTGAGATAAATACCAAAAATTGATTTTTAAATTCTAAAAAAATTCAAAAAATACTTATTTTTCCCTTAAAATTAGGAAATACGAAATTGTAGAGAATCTAGGTGTTTTACTCCAAGAAAAACTCAAAAGTTATATTTTTCCCCCTTTGAAAAACTATATAAACCTCCCTAGGCTCTCACTTCCCTCATTCAAAAAAATAAGAGTTGAAATTTCCTCGTATTTTCTCTAAGCCCTCTTCTTGGTACCTCTTCTCACCTTTCTTTCCTCTCTCTTATGTGTGAGACGTTTTTCTCGGGGGTTGGAGAATTAAATTGGGTGATCTTCGTTGGCACTAGCATGTGGGGGAATTACTGTAGAAATTTCTGTAGAAAGCGTCACAAGGTGGAAGTGATTTCTAGAATACCCTTCTGTTCTTATTTTAATTTATGGCATACTCATTGTTTGTGTGTTTTTCACTGAAATCAAAGATTTTCAATTTCAGTTTTAGAATTTTAAAAGTTTGTTTTAGTTTTTCAGTTTTGATTCATGTTTAAGCAATTATATCATCCATGTCATGTTAGTATCATGCTTAGGCTTTTAAATTAAAGTATGAAGCATGTTTTATGAGTGCTTCATGAATTGATTGTGTATATTCTGAATTTTAATTTGATTTCATATTTTGAAGTTTATTTTATGAGGTCATGATATGAGAGTTAAGCTGAGACGATGGTGATAATAACCACGTACCATCATAGTGGTCAAGGCGACACTATGGATGTTCTTTTCATATGAGTTAGGTCATATGGTTTTCAGACCTAAGTACTTGAGGGTCATGTACCACAGTAACTTGTGAGTCACCACGTGTAACGGGTTGATGCCGAGTGGGCCCTGTTTACTTAGTTAAGGACATCAAGGGATTAAAGGCCCTTTTGGTTTGAGACTCGACTTGAACAAATTGTTGGTTGAGACGCCTAATGACTGCAAGTGTTTGAATTATGATTGTGTTATGAGTTTGAATATGAAAGATGGTTGTTCGAAAAGGATCCACTGGGCTATGTGCTACTCCTTCCTTTCTTACTTTTTTAGGAACGTGAAACCTATGAAGCAGTTGAACATGGATAGTTCTTAGAGAGTTTCTACCTTATTTATTTTTTTTAATTTTTAAGGGCATATTGCCCAAAGTTTAAATATTTTCTACTAAAAAGTATTTTGAAGTTTTTCGCTGTAAAAATTAATTTTTTTGAAAAGTTTTATACTTTCAATTTTTTTCTATTATAAATAAAATAGTTTGAATTTCTTTATCTCTTTTAATTTGCCTTGATTTTATTAAAGTTAGAATTTTGTATTCTTGAATTTGTATACAAAGGCACAAGATATTGAAAAAGAGAAGAACAAGTGTGTGTCACTTGTAAAGTAACACCGACCCGACCCGCCAGTTGGTTAAGTCCACTGTCAAGAAAATGGTGGTTATGTCCAATGCTTAAAGATACGGGGGTTGAGTTGTTACAATAGCTAATGGAAAGTGTTAGAATTCAATATCGGTAATCATCTATTATTTAAGACTTTTGCCTCAGAAAGGACAAACTTGTTTTAGGATTTGTAGTACACTAGCTCCCAAATTTGTTAGACTTTTTGAATTTCTTGAAAGAATAGGTTTAGTGGCATATTCGTTAAAATTACCTCTTCATTTGGCAAGAATTTTCATGATACATTTCATGTGTTAATGCTGTGTAAGTATAATTTAGATCCATTTCTTGTATTAGATTGGTAGTCTGGATAAAATTGTCACTTGAGATTATGGACCGTACTACGAAAATGCTAAAGAGCATATAAATCCCAATGGTTAAGATGAAAATGCTAAAGTGCCACAACAACAAATAGTACACATGGTAGTGTAATGATTTTATGAAACAACAATGTCCATAGCTGATGAAATATGATTGTTGTTTGTATAATATTTTACAATTTTGAGGACAAAATTTTCTTTAAGGAGGGGGGATTGTAACATGCTCAAATTTTGGAAAAAAAATTAAAAAAAATGTCTAGCTGTATGAAAAACATGAATGACATTTGTTATTGAAAAAATAATAAATGGGTTGAAATATTGAAAAAGTGGAAAAAAAATTGGAAAAAAATGTGTCATTGTGATACTATAGGCCATTACGGTGGTAAAGAAGGTGATACGCACACTTTTGTAGCCCATGACAGAGATAGTACTATGGTAGTTTGTAGAAATAGTGACACGTGAGATTTTTGAGTTGATTTCTCTCTCTAGTTGGATGGGAACGTTGGGCATTAAGCTATTAAAGCAGGAGGTATCCATTCGCATGAGAAATGAAAAGAGAAGTGACATAAAATTGGTTGAAGTGGCAATGCAAAAGCCTCTATAAAAACATCAATTGTTTACATTTTAGATCTTCTTCTTCCCCATTAGATTATTCCTACAACTTATCTCTCTTCTATACTACCATTTCTAAAGTTTGAGAGCTTTTGTTCACAAGTTCTTGATGGTAAATCAAAGAGACTAGATGATAGTATCACATAGGTAGAAATCTGAAGAGTTGGAAGAAATTTGAAGATAACTAAAATTGAAGGAGTTTCCAACAAGATTGTGAACAATTCCAAAAAGAAAACCCTTTCACTGTTATGCTTATATTTAAACCCTTTTGATTTCGTGATCATATTCATACATAGGTGCATCATGTTTTAATCATTGTAGTTGAAGCATAAGTTATGGTTGTAAAAGGACGAATGTATGGACTAATATGGGGTTTATGATTCTAACATTAAGACATGATTTAGCTTTGATCAAGCTTGAATTTTGAAACTAAACATTGATTACATATTTGGAAATTCTATTAGGAATAAGTCATGATGGTTTTATTGGAATTTAATTAGTGAAAATAACACACAATGAGTTACAATATGTTCTAGATGAATTTCTAACCATGAGCGACTTGTTTTAAGATCAAATTGAGAGAGTTAAGAGAGTTCTATACTTAACGCCATGAGCAAAATCATGCACCTATAGTGTATGAAGCAAAAATTATTATCGAAAGATAACACCTAAAAAGGAGGCAGGAAAGGGGATTAACCTTAGTCTAAAAATTATGAGAAAAGTTCTAAAAGTAGCTTTAGGGATGGTGAACCACTTTGCAAAATTTTGTTATGATTGCCTAATTAATTATTACTAGTAAATTAAAAAAAATTGGTTGTATAAAGGAATTGATTGTGTAAAGGGAAAAAATTCAACCCATGACTTGACCAAGTATAGTCGGGCTTGGGAAACCTTAGTTGTCGAGAAAGTTGTGAAACTGATTGGGTGTAGAGAAATCATTGAGTGGAAGTTTGTGTCGATAGGAAAGGGTGGTATGGGACACTTGAACTCGAAGGCACAGATGGAAACTTGGAATTTCGCTATGCTAGCATGAACTACATGACTGAATGTTTGAATGATTGATTTAATGCATGCTATGCTTGTTTAAAATTCATGAAAAATATATATATCACATGTTTTTTATTATGAGACCAAATCATCATTAGAGGGCCTTGAAACCCTTAAACATAACTTAAAAGAATAAACTGATTGGCCACAGAACAAATCGAGAACCTAGAGACATAAATCTAGAGTCATGATATCATAGACGAAACAAAAACCTGAGGAAACAAATACTGAAAAGATTTTTGACTTGTAGATAATGGTCAGATCCAAGAGATATGCTATCAGAGTTGCCATGTCTGACGAGACTGAACCGTGAGGACAAGAGGCACAAACTAGTATTGTTGAGGCTCAGATTAAGAATATGATGATAAAAGTCACCAGGAGGGTCATGGAGTAGATTATGAGGGCATTACCTCAGATGACACCATAGGTGGTGCTGCAGCTGCAAGTATAGGAATAGATTCCAATGCAACAACCAATGCCAATACTCGAGGTCATAACTTGTCAAAGGGCACAAGAAGACAAGGAAGACAAAGAACAGAGAGAGATGTTGATGGAGTTGCAAAAACTCTACCCATCTCAATTTGATGGAACTTCTGACTACATGACAGTAGATCATTGGTACCAGGAGTTGGATGAACACTTGTATGTAATAGGAGCAACGGGTCCCCGTAGAGTGGCTTTGGCTACCCATCAGTTCAAGGGACCTGCTAGGAGTTGGTAGATAATGTTAAAGGCAGATCCAAACACTAACATTAGAGAGATAAACTAGGAAGAGTTCGAAAAGGTCTTTTACGAGAAATTCTTTCCCAAGGCTACTATAAGGAAGATGCAGTCCGATTTCGTCAGGTTAACCCAAAAGGAAATGACAGTGGCCATATAGGTGGCCAAATTTTCACCTAAGTTGATCAAGTAAGAGAAAATGAGGGCTGATCAATTTGTAGAGGATCTCAAGATCAAGACTCGAGAAGTGATAATACCAATGGGCCTGAAGACATAGAAAGACGTCATGGAAAGGGCATTGATATTGGAGCAAGAATTCAACTTTGAACAGAATTTGAGGAATAAGAACAAAAGGCTGAGAAATGACAAAGACCACCAAGGAGCTTAGAAGAAGCAAAACACCCAACAAAAGAATAGTGGAAATAAGACACCCCAAACACAGAACCAATCTAATCAAACTAAAGGAAAGCGGAGGGAACTGGCCAAGCAACAAAGGTTGTCTTATTACTACAACCACCTAGGACATATGGCGAAGTTTTGTCCTGCCAAAGCCTAGGCTCCCCAAGAACAACACCACAATTAGGGAGGAGGACAGAATGGACGTCTTCAACAATAACAACCCCGGTAGAGTAACAACGAGGGACAAAACCAAAACCAAGGTCATGGGTTGAACCAAGCTAGAATGTTCATTGTGGCTGACTTTCAAGAGGATCAAGTTTTTGTTGTGGAAGATAAATTCCTGTTATATAATGTTGTTGTGAAACTGTTGTTTGATTCGAGTGCTATGAAATCTTTTGTTGCTGAGAAATTAACAAATAGGTTGCAACTAGTAACAAAAACTTTGCCAATGACTTTGAATGTATCCACACCCATAGGGAACACTGTTACCTCAAAAAGGATGTGTAATTATAACCTAAGGTTTGGAAATAAACTGATCTTAGTTGACCTCTATATACTTCCGTTTTATGGATATGATATAATCTTGGAGATGGACTAGTTAAACCAGTATTAGGCACAGATAGATTGTCTTAAGAGGTGAGTAACCATAACACTACCTTTAGGGAAAACCTATAGAATCAACGGTGATTTGCAGAGATTACCTAAAAGCCCAATGATAGCCATGTTGAATTGCTTGAGGTAGAAAGATGAGTTCAAGAAACTCTCTAAGAAGGATCCCATAGAGCAAAGAGGAATCCAAGACTTAGAAGTGGTTAGAGAATATGAAGATGTGTTCTTAGATGACTTACACAGACTAGTACCAACAAGAGAAGGAGAATTCAAGATTGAACTTCACCCTGGATGGTACCTATAGAGCTGATCGATTTAAAGATTCAGCTAGATGAGCTCCGAGAGAAAGGCTTTGTTAGGCCTAGTGAATCACCATGGGGAGCTCTAGTGTTGTTCGTAAAGAAGAAAAATGGGTCCATGAGACTATGTGTTGACTATTAAAAACTAAATCAGGCAACATTGAAGAACAAGTACCCCCTACCAAGGATATATGACCTATTTGATCAATTGAGAAGAGCCATTCATTTCTCAATGATTGATCTTAGGTTAGGATATCACCAATTGAGAATTTGAGAGTAAGATATACAAGACATGGTATGGACACTTTGAGTTCAGTGTGATGTTGTTTGGCTTGAGCAATGCCATAGCAGCATTCATAGATTTGATAAACTGAGTATTTGGACAATACCTTGACCAGTTTGTGGTGGTATTCGCAAATGACCTCCTGATCTACTCTAAATCAGAAGTTGAACACATAGAATACTTGAGGATTGTGTTGGAGACCCTTAGAAGAAACCAATTGTATGCCAAATTCAGCAAGTTTGAATTCTGGATGAAGATAGTCAAGTTCCTTGGCCATGTAGTATCAGCATAAGGCATCTCTGTAGATCCGGAGAAGGTGGAAGTTGTCATGGACTGGAAGCAACAAAGACAATTACAAAGATTAGAAGTTTTTTAAGCCTAACTGGATATTACCGAAGATTCATCCAAGACTTCTCTAAGTTGGCTCAACCCATAACCAAGCTAACCAGAAAAGGAGTAAAGTTTAATTGGAATGAGAAGTGTGAATAATCATTCCAAGAATTGAAGAGGAGATTGACTATGACCACCATCTTAGTTACTCCTACACATGATGTTGAATATGTTCTGTATTTAGATGCCTTACAAAACAGATTAGATGTAGTCTTGATGCAAGAAGGAAAGGTTGTTTGTAATACTCCAAAATTTAATAATGCGCACACGTCATTTTGAAAACTTAATATACAAATAAATTAATAAATAAATAGGGAGAAATATTTTACACCACAAGCACATAAAATAAGTAGGTAATGACGAATATGAATGTACAAAAATAAAAATACATAAATAAAATATTTTTCATATCCATGATCTAAACTGAGTATAAAAAAAGGGAGAGAGATCTGAAACCACTAGAAGATGTGCAAAGTTTCACATGCACGATTTTGGCAAAACAAAGAATAAATAAATAAATCAAATATCCTTCAACTTAAAAATATTGTTTTTAAATTATTTTTGGACACTCAAGTTTTGGACAAGAAAAGAAAAATGGAGGGGGGGGGGGCGCTCACGTGATTAACAATCACTAAAAATGTGGGGAAAAAATGTAATAATAACAATCATTAAAAAAAGAGGGAGATAAACGTAGAAAAAATATATATAAATATTACACTACAGAAATCACAAGGGTTGTACAAAGAAAAAAACCAAAAAACAAACAAAAAAAAGGAAAGACGCTTGCTTGTTGCATTGGTGCAAGAAGAAGAAAAAATAATAATAAAAGGAACTACTGCGTCTTCACGTTGGGTGAACAAGAAACAAAGAATTCTGAAAAAAAAGGAGAGAGGTCTTAAACCACCAAAAGATGTGCGAAGTTTCACATGCACGATTTTGGCAAAAATAAAATAGAAGGGAAAAAATATAAAATAAGTAAACAATTAAATAAGAAAAAAATATATTTTCACCCCATAATAATGTAAACTATGCATAAGTAAACTTGTAATGAATACGATGAAAAAAGGGGCTCGTGTGGTTACGAAAGCATAGGACATGTAAAGAAAAAAAATAAAACAAATATCTTTAAAATAAACAAGTTTCACCTGAAAAATAAATTTTATTATTTTTACACTCAAACCTTGGGCAAGAAAAGAAAAAATAATTAAAGAGAACAAACAAAAAAAATTAAAATAAAAAGGAATTGTTGGGTTTTCATGCATAGAAGGATAAGAAGAGAATAAGCAAAAGAAGAAAAAACAGAGAAAGAAGAAGCAGCAACTCTTGCTGCGCTTCTTGCGTGAAGAAGAAGTAGCAACTCTTGTTGCATTTCCTGCGCAAAGAAGTAGTAGGTCCTATAGTGTTTTCTGTGGGAAAAGTAAAAGAACGAAGAAGGAAAGAAAAACAAAAAAGAAGAACGATGGGGCAAGAAGAACGCACGAAGAAGAAGAACAAAAAAGATGAGAGTTGTTGCGTTTCACGAACAAAGAAGAGAGAAAACACATAGAAGAAGAATGAAGAAGAAGAAGAAGGGGCAAACAAACGGCAGGAAGGGGATTCGTAGATCCGGGCACGGAACAGAGAAAGAAGAATGATGCCTAGTTTTCAAAGCCTTCTGTGCTAGTTTTCGAACCCAGATCTGTAAAGAATGATGCCCTAAAAATTGCCATTTCTGTGCATAACATACCAACCTCATTCTTTTTATTTTCATTGGGGTTTAAGAGGGGTTTGAACACACACACAACTAGATCCGTGGAAAGCAACATCAACAAGGAAGAAGGTCCATGCGAATGGGATCCATGGAGGGTCGCCATGTCTAGAATCGTGGCTAATCGGGTGAGCTCCTTTTTGCCATTGAACATGTAGTTTGGCATCTTCTTTTGCGTTCTAAAGGAGTATGGATATGATCTCAAATGAACTAGGTCAAAAGAGAGTTCGAAACCCTCGCATTTGCAACCTTCACATTCGAAAACCCTTACAGTAGATTTGCGAGCTTAGGTTTGTGAAGAACAACACCAAAACAAGGTATAACCTTTGATTTCCAATATCTTTGCATTTCAATGTTCATAGTTTAGTGATTTAACTTGCTATCCCTGGGGAAAACGAGATTTTATCATTCAAACATTCGCATTTGAAGCCCTCGCGTTTAGCCTGTCACGTTCGAGACTTTCATATGTAAAATCTCGTATTTTTATTTTTTTTATTATTTTACCATAGCTTTTAAGATCTCGTATTTTTGGAACCACATATTTAAAAAATTTTCAATTGAATGCTAGCATTGTGATCTCATGCTTTTGAAACCCTTAATTTTTTATTTTATTTTATTTTAGAGTGGGTTTGAGGTGCAAAACTTTAAAGGGAATGAAGAATATTTGTGTGCTCATACAAGGGGGTTCCATTTCAAAAAATATATATCTCACAAGTACCTTAAGATGTCCATGCCCTGACATTTTCTTAAAATTTTGATTTGAATGTGTAGTAGGGGCTTTAGACTCAGATAAACTGATTTTTCATTTATCAAATTAAAAATCAAAGGCTAGTAAGGTGCGGCACGAAGGTCCAAGGGGACTGAGAGAAAATGTGGATGTGATTACCTTACTCGCTAATATTGTTTAGATTTTTAAATAGTAAACATGATGTTTGTTTGCTTAGAGTACCTAGAAGCATGCTAAATTGCTTGGGATAAATATAATGATTGGATTGCTTAAATTGAATGCTAAAAATTTCAAGATGATTATTTAGTTATATGTTATGGTCACATGCTTAGGTAATGAAAAAAATTTATTTGCTTTAATTACGTGGATGCCTAGCATATTTGATTTACAATTCCATGAAGTGTTGCTTGTGATGAATGGTGATGTATATGATTTTGGAATGTGATGAGAAACTAAAGAAGAATAATTAAGATTTAAAACTCCACATACCAAGGCGATGATCGGCCTTTGGATGTCATCACGGGTGTCCCCAACCTAAACTGTCTGTGGGGCTGAGTGTCACTTAGGGCCTCACGCCCCCATGGTCCGAAAAAGTAACTAACCTGTGGGCGTTACCTCCAAACATTGTCCTGGACCATCGGGGGACACCGAGGAAAATTCTTTTTGATCTTCGTTTGCAACAAAATAACCAATGAAGTGTTTGAAATGCCCTAATGTACGAAATTGTTTGCATGTTTTGCATTTTTGGTTTGAATAATGCTAGCGATGTTTTGTATGATCCATTAGGTTATCGAGCTCACCCCACTTTTCTTTTTCAGGTGATATTTGACGTTGTATGAGTCGACCGACACCACGGGGGACTTGGTTATTTTGTTGAAACCTCACTGGGGAGGTTGTTTAATGTGTTTTTTTTTTTGCATATCTTATCTTTTATGTATTTAATTTGAACAGGGCATGTGCTCCCTCATCTTTTTGGACTACTCAATTTACATGTAATTTAATTGTCTTGATTTATTTCCAATGGGCTTTTAAGCAACATGTTTTTCTTTGAAATTTTACTAATCAATTTCATTTACTTATAAACTTTCAGTTCCAAAGATATCATGTATATGTATATTTAAATTGATTTCATTATTTTTTTTGAAAGAAATAGTTTGATGAAAGGAATAGTTTTTCGTAGCGTTCCTCTCCTTGAAGACAATTCGCACATATGGCTTATCTTGCCTGATGAGTGTGCATCTCTGCGCAAGGCCCTGACATTTTGCGACTTTTCAGAGTTTGGGAATTGGGGTGTTACAAAGCTAATATCAAAGCTTAGTTATTAAATATATTAGGTAGATGTTTAAATAAATGGATATATGTCTCTTTAGGTTGTTTGGTTGCTAGTTAACTCGGCAAAAGAACCTTTTGCCGAATCTTGAGACCTTAAAGACAGTAGATAGAGACTGGGTTTTGCCACAAGGGTACAGTGGATCATAAATATAAATAAAAGCTTTTAAGACATAAGCTGGAGACTGAAAATGTGTGAAAATGAATACTTGATTAGTTAGGACACGAGATTAGAAGGATCCTGTATCTCTGGTTTCTATGTGGTATGTGATGCATAGGAATTCGGGGATATAGATAATCTTGGACTTGGAGATTGACGGGCTATGATTGGTGAGTGATCGGTGGCTTTGGACGAACTCATTTCTCTATACCTGGCTAGTATGGGGTGGCCAAGTGTAGTGGGGCTTGGAAGCCTTGGATATCAAGACACTTGCGAAATTGTTTAGGTGTAGTGAGACCTCTGAGTGGAAATTTTTGTCAATGGGCAAGAGTTGTATGGGACGCTCAAACCCAGAGGTATTGGTGGAAGCTTGAAATCTCTCGATGCTAGCATACTGTTGTGATGATATATGAAATTGGTTGCCTGCATGTTTTATGTATGTAAAGATTGTTGAAACCCATGTATATTTGAAATTTATGGCCAAATCCTATACCCATAAATAAACAATTCACTGTGGACTTAGAAGCATAAACTAATAGGCCATCAGACATACGAGGACTTAGAGACATGAATCTAGAGCCATGGTAGTATGAATAACACAAGAAAACGGTTTTGACAAACGAGTCGTAAAATAAAGAATAAGTACTTCGAAAGATGGAGATTGTCACAGGCTGCAAAGTCACTTGGTAAGAGTGTTGAGAAAAGGGGTTGCATAGCCTAGATTGAAATTGAGATTTAATATGAATACCTTTGAATGTTGAAAAAAAATTGTTTCATTATGATTATACTATTGGATACTAAAAGTGACTTTTGACTTGTAGATAATGATGAGAACGAGAAGAACAGTGGTACGAAAAGAAAACACCGATGAGTCAAGGTAGAGAAATGATGGCACACCAGTGGCAGCAACACCAATAGGGGCAATAGTGACGCCCGAGATGATAATTGAGATCACTCAGAGAGTAGTAGAATAGGTCGTGAGGATCTGACAGCCACCAACACCAACGCAGACACAGGCAGAAGCACAACCTCAGCCCCAGACTCATCAAGGACTGATTCCCGTTGGTCCAGTAGCACATGATTCACTAACAAGGTATGATAGGGAGCAGAGGGATCTATTGATCGAGTTCCAGAAGCTGCGACCTAGTACATTTGAGGGAATGACTGACCATTTGATAGCCAAAAGATGGTTCATAGATAGAATAAGCATTTGAATGATATGGGGGCATCTGGGCCCAAGAGAGTCACACTGGTAATACATTAGTTGGTAGGACCCACCTATCATTGTTGGGAGATGATTATGAATGACCCACAATTGATGAGTCAGCCATGACATGGGAGGAGTTTAAGACATTATTTTATGGATGTTTCTTCTCCACAGCGAAAACCAGGTAGCTACAATCAAATTTTATCCAGCTAACAAAGAAGACAATGACAGTGGCCGAGTATGAGCAAATATTTACTAAGTTGTCTAGGTTTGCTCTAGAATCGATCAAAGACGAGCACTCCAAGGCTGACAAGTTTATAGAGGGGCTGAAGGTAGAGATCAGGAAGATCATTACTCCTCTGAGATTGACCACCTTGAGAGAAATGATGGTGAGGGCACAATTTGTTGAGTGTGATCTTGAGTATGAACAGACCTTGATGAGCAGACACAAGAGGGCACAACCAGAACAGGCTACAACAACTCTTAGAAGAGGAAGAGCGAACATGAGGGATACTGAGCACCTCAGGCCCAAAGATAGACGTAGGCTCATGATAGGTCGCAGGCTCCACAAACCTGGCCAGACAGTGCGAGTGGTGATCAGAGAGAGCAGGCGAAGAGGTAGGGGTTGTGTTTCATGTGCAGCCAGAGAGGACATATTGCCTAGTATTGTCCTACTATAGCACTAGCTCTAGCCCTTCAGCAATAGCGACAGAAAAGTGGACAGCGTAGCCGTCCATAGAGGGGACAGCATCATGCAGGTAACCTATTCTTTTAAATTTTGAGGATGAAATTGTTTTAAGGGGGATAGGTTGCAATATCCCAAAATTTAATAACATGCACATGTCATATCGAAAACTTAAAATACAAATAAATTAATAAATAAATAGGGAGAAATATTTTATACCACAAACATGTAAAACAAGTAGGTAATAACGACTATAAACGTGCGAAAATAATAATAATAATTATTATTATTACATAAATAAAATTTTTTTCATGTCATTGATCTAAACTGAGTATTAAAAAAGGGAGAGAGATCTGAAACCACCAAAAGATGTGCAAAGTTTCACATGCATGATTTTGGACAAAAAAAGGAACAAAATAAATAAATTAATTAATCAAATATCCTTCACCTTAAAAATATATATTTTTTTAATTATTTTTGGACATTCAAGTTTTGGGCGAGAAAGGAAAAAAGGGGGGGCTTGCGTGATTACAAAGGCACGAAATGTGCAAAAAAAATATTATAATAATAATAATCAATCAAAAAAAGATGGAGAGAAAGCTAGAATATATATATATATATATATATATTACACTACAAAAATCACAAGGATTGTACAAAAAAAAACAAAAAAAAGGAAAGAAGCTTGCTTGCTGCGTTGGTGCAAGAAGAAGAAAAAAAACAAGAAACTACTGCATCTTCACGTTAGGTGAACAAGAAACAAAGAAGAATGAGGGGAAAAAAAAGAAAAGAGATCTGAAACCATCAGAAGATGTGTAAAGTTTCACATGAACGATTTTGACAAAAATAAAACAAAAGAAAAATAAAATATAAAACAAGTAAATAATTAAATAAGAAAAATATTTATATTTTTCACCCCATAATAATGTAAACTATGCATAAGTAAACTGACAATGAATGCGGAAAAAAAGAGCTCACGTGGTTATGAAGGCATAGGATGTGCGAAGAAAAAAAATAAATCAAATATCTTTAAAATAGACAGGTTTCACCTTAAAAATAAATTTTATTATTTTTACACTCAAACCTTGGGCAAAAAAAAGAGAACAAACAAAAAAAGTAAAAATAAAAAGGAAGCTACAACGTTTTCTCACACAAAAGAAGGAGAAGAAGAGAATATGCAGAAGAAGAAGAAACAGAGAAAAAAGAAGCAACAACTCTTGTTGTGTTTCTTGTGCAAAGAAGAAGTAGCAACTCTTGCTACATTTTTTGCACGAAGAAAAAGCAACAGCTTGTCCTACTTTTCTATGTGAAGAAGAAGAAAAATGAAAAAGGAAAGAAGAAGAACAACGGGGAAAGAAGAACACACAAAGAAGAAGAACGAAAAAGAAGAGAGTTGTTACGTATCACAAACGAAGAAGAGAGAAGACGCCTAAAAGAAGAAGAAGAAGGAAAGAAGAAGGGGCAGACGAACAGCAGGAAGGGGTTCACAGATCCAAGCACGGAACAGAGAGAGAAGAACAATGCCCTAGTTTTCAAAACACTTTGTGCTAGTTTTCGAACCAAGATCTGTAAAGAATGATGCCCTAAAAATCGCTATTTCTGTGCATAGCATTGCAACCTCGTTCTTCTCATTTTCGTTGGGGTTTAAAAGAGTTTGGACAAACACAGAACCAGATCCGTGGAGAGCAGCATGAACAAGGAAGAAGGTCCATGGAGGGTTGAAATGTTCGGAACTATGGCTGATTAGGTGAGCTCCATTTTTGCCATTGAATGTGTGGTTTGGCATCTTGTTTTGTGTTCTAAAGGAGTATGGATATGATCTCAAATGAAGTAGGTCAAAAGAGAGTCTGAAACCCTTGCGTTCGTAACCTTCACATTTAAGAACCCTCACAACAGATTCGCGAGCTCAAATTTGTGAAGAACAACACTAAAACAAGGTATAGAATTTTATTTTGAATACCCTTGCATTTTGATTTTCATAGTTTAGTGATTTAACTTGTAATCCATGGGGAAAATGAGATTTCATTATTTGAACACTCGCATTCAAAGCCCTTGCATTTAGCCCGTCGCATTCGAGACCTTCGTATGTAAAATCTCTTTTTTTTTTGTATTTCTTTACCATAGCTTTTAAGATCTCGTGTTTTTGGAACCATGTATTTCAAAAATTTTGCAATTGAATGCTAGCACTGTGACCTCACATTTTTGAAACCCCCACATTTTTTTATTTTATTTTGGAGTGGGTTTGATGTGCAAAGCATTAAAGGGAATGAAGAATAGTTGTGTGCTCATACGAGGGGGTTCCATTTCAAAAAAAATATATCTCGCGAGTACCTTAAGATATTCATGCCCTAAGATTTATTTTTAAATTTTGATTTAAATGTATAGTAAGCGCTTTGGACTCAGATAAATTGATTTTTCATTTTTTAGATTAAAAATCAAAGGCTAGTAAGGTGCAGCGTGGAGGCCCAAAGGAACCGATAGAAAATGTAGGTGTGAATACCTTACTTGCTAATATTAATTAGATTTTAAAATACCAAACATGATGTTTGTTTACTTAGAGGAGTTCCTAGAAGCATGCTTGGATTGATTGGAATAAATATAATGACTGGACTGCTTAAATTAAATGCTAAAATTTCATGATGAATGTTTAGTTACTTGTTATGATCACATGCTTAGGTAATAAGGAATAATTTATTTGCTTTAATTACACGGATGCCTAGCATATTTGATTTACATTTTCCATGAAGTATTGCTCGTGATGAATGGTGACGTATATGATTTTGCAATGTGATAAGAAATTACAGAAAAAATAATTAAGATTTAAAACTTCATGTACTGGGCGTGATCGGCCTTTGGGCGTCATCACAGGTCTCCCCAACCTAAACTGTTTGCGGGGCTGAGTGTCACTTAGGACCTCACGACCCTGTTAGGGTCCCAAAAGGTAATTAGCCTACGGGCACAACCTTTGGATGTTGTCCCAGACCACCGGGGGACACTGAGGGAAATCCTTTCGATCTCTGTTTGCAATGGGATGACTAATGAAGTGTTTGAAATGTCCTAATACACGAAAGTGTTTGCATGTTTTGTATTTTTGGTTTGAATAATGCTTGCGATGTTTTGTATGATCCACTGGGTTGTCAAGCTCACCCCACTTTTCTTTTTCAAGTGATATTTGATGTTGCATGAGTCGACCGACACCACAGGGGACTTGGTTATTTTGTTGAAACTTCACTGGGGAGGTTGTTTAATGTTTTTTGTATATCTTATCTTTTCTATATTTAATTTGAAAAAGGGCATGTGCCCCCTCATCTTTTTGGATTACTCAATTTACATGTAATTCCATTGTCTTGATTTATTTCTGTAAACTTTATGATTTTGGACTTGGGCTTTTAAGCCACATGTTTTTCTTTGAAATTTTACTAATTAATTTCATTTATTTATAAACTTTCATTTTCAAAGATATCATGTATATTTAAATTGATTTCATTATTTTTTTGAAAGAAATGGTTTGATGAGAGAAATAATTTTTAGTTGTTCTCCGGTCCTCGATGGACGACGACACACGTGTACGGCTTCTCTTGCCAGATGGGCATGCATAATCCATGCAAGGCCCTAATGTTCTGCAGCTTGTTAGAGTCTGGGGGCTAGGGTGTTACATTGTTGCATATGCCTCAAGACAATTGAAAATCCATGAACAAAACTACCCAACCCATGACTTGGAATTAGCTTCCATTATATTTGCACTAAAGATTTGGAGACATTACCTCTATGGCAAGAAGTATGATCTATTTTTAGACCATAAGAGTTTGAAGTACATCTACACCCATAAGGAGTTGAACCTCAAGCAGCAGAGATGGATGAAGTTCCTTAAGAACTATGATTTACAGCCACACTACCATCTAGGGAAGGCCATTGTGGAGGCTGATGCCTTAGAAGTTCAACAAATAGGATGAGGAGAAGGGTCAGATGAACTAATTGATTGAAGAGTTCAATCTAGTTATAAACCTAGATGAGAACCAAGCTTATCTTTACAACATGACTTGCCAACTGAATCTTCTACATTAAATCAACGATGAACAAAGAAAATATAAGTGGTTCACAAGCCTGATCGAAGGAGTTAAATAAGGTAAGCATACAGATTTCAGACTAGATACTGAAAATACCCTAAGACTTGGAGATAGAATTTGTGTGCCTTAGAATGGATAAAGTAAGCAAACCATACTAGACGAAGCCCATCAGACCAAGTACACTATGCATCCTTGAGGTGACAAGATATATCAAAACCTCCGTGAGACCTACTAGTGGCAACAAATGAAGAGAGATGTAGCTAAATACGTCTCCAAATTCCTAACTTGTCAATAAGTGAAGGTAGAGCACCGAAAGCCATCTAAAATGCTACAACCCACTCCCTGTCCCTGAATGGAAGTGGGATAACATTGTCATGGAATTTTTTAACGAATTACCCCAGAACCAGAAAGGAGAAGATACTGTATGGATGATTTTGAATTGTCTCACTAAAGTGGCTAATTTCTTGCCAATTAGATTCATAGACCAATTCAGTAAGTTGGGAGAATTCTATGTGAAAGAGATAATACAACTTCATGGTGTACCTAAGACCATAGTCTCTGACAAAAACTCTCGATTCACATCACAGTTCTGGTAGAGTCTACAAAAGGAGTTGGGCACCAGACTCGCCATGAACACCGCTTTCCATCCTCAAATGGATGGTCAATCTGAGAGAGTCATTCAAACACTAAAGACATGTTGAGGTCTTATGTCCTTGATTTTAAGGGCAACTGGAGCAAGTACTTAAACCTGGTGGAGTTTGCCAATAACAATAGTTATCAGGCAAGTATAAAGATGGCTTTCGATGAAGCTCTTTATGGGAGGCCTTGTCGATCACCAACCTATTAGGCTAAACTTGAGGACCACATGCTTACTAGGCCAAACTTGGTAGAAGAGATGAATAATCAATTCAAACAGATATAGGATAGATTGTTCACGGCATAGAGTAGACAAAAGAGTTACGCAGATAAGAAGAGGAGACCCCTAGAATTTTAAGTAGGTGATAGAGTGTTCTTGAGGGCAAGCCCTCAAAAAGGAATTAAGAGGTTCAAATATAAATGAAAACTATCACCTAGATTCATCGGTCTATTTGAGAAACTTAGAAGAATTGGAAAACGCACCTACTAGTTGGACTTACCAAACCGAATGACCTTAGTACACAATGTGTTCCATGTGTTAATGTTGAGAAGTATAAAACTTGATCTCTCTCATGTAATCCATTGGGAGGAGGTAAACATCGAAAACGATGCCACTTACAAAGAAGTGACAATTAGGATCCTTGATTGCAAGGTATAGAGCTTGAGAACGAAAGACATTCCCTTAGACAAAGTTTTTTGGAAACATCATGGAGCAGAAGAAGTCACTTGGAAACTGAAAAGTGAAATGAAGACTAAGTACCTAGACCATTTGGCTAGAAGTACTTGATTGAACGATACCCAAGTAAACTAGTGCAAATATCTAGGATGAAATTTCTTTTTAATGGGGTTAGGTTGTAATACCTTAAAAATTTGTACGAAATTTGATAAATGAGATAAATAATCAACTTCGAAAATATTATGAAATTTTTGGTCCAAATCTAATGTGTATTTCAATGTAGAAAAGTAGCCAAAATAAGAAAAACAAACAAAAGGAAAATAGAAATAGAAAAATAGAAAAAAAAAATGAATTGTGCCTCACTACCGCAATACTGCAGCAATTTGTGAGAAAAAAAAAGAGAAACTCGTATTTGTGCCAAGACGACGACTACTGCAGTAGTCAATTTGAATACTGCTTTAAATAGTGCATCAAAGTTTCTAAAAATATACATATATATAAAGTGCATGAAAAACAAATTAGAAAGTGGTTCGAATTGTTGCCACGATCACCTACTATGGTAACACGACGAATCCTCTAAAAAAGTGCGCGAGAAACACTTTGAAAAGTCCCAAAACCCTAAACTTCTAAATCTTGTGTGCATGATTGAAGAAATAGCAAGTTTCCTGTGCTAGGAACATCTCAAACTTGTCAAAGTCCACCCATTTGAACTCTATATAAACCTCGTATGAGCTCCCATTCTCGTCACCCCATCAAGAACTAAACAAGTTCTTTCTTGCTCTCTCCGCCTCTCTCTTGGCATCCCTCTTTTTCTTTAGCTATTCTAACCAGCAATTGGAGTAGTAGTCGTAAAGAAATGCTACTCAAATTTTGTGCTAACAGTTGAGAAGATTTGAAAGACATTCAATTGAAGATTCAAAAAGAGTTGCTAATTGAGGTGGAAGTGATTTCTAAACTTTTACTTTGTTATTTTGATTTAAATATGGTGTGAATGGATGTTTCCTTAGCTTAGAAATATGCCCTGATTAAAGATGTATGCTTAGGGTTATATGATTAATTATGCATGATTTGTGTAGATATGATCTATGCGATAACAATCCTACCATGAATATGTTATTTACGGTTTATTTTGAATATATCATGCTTCTGTTTATTTAACGAAAGATTAAACAAAGATTATAACCATGAACCAGCACGGGGTGTTACAGACCCATATCACATCATGTCCCTATCAAGTCTTGGGCAATCCCATAACAAAATCCATTGTGACATGTTCTTATTTCTATTCTGATCTCACAAGAGGCTACAACAATCCTCTATGTCTCTAATGTTCAATCTTAAGCTACTAATATACACCACATCTCTGCACATAGGCTACAATGTCCTGCTTCATCCTAGCCCACCAATACATACATTTCACATCTTAATACATTTTATTAGTACCTGGATGAACAATGTACCTCAATTGATGTGATCCATGAAGCACACTCTATCTCAAGTGAATATCTTCTGGTACCCACTCACAACCTCTAAACCATAGTGCACCTTCAATATCCACTAACCACTCCTCATGGAATGTTTCATTTGCCAAAGCCCTAAACAAATTTGTAATACCTTGCCTCTCCCGAATTCTATACACGTGGACAACACCACTCGGCCAGGAGGCAGGCTAGCATTACTTTATTTGATTATTTCCCTTTTAATCCCAAGTCTTTGGGATTTCATGAGTAACATTAACTCATAACTCTTTTTAATAAGATAACAAGATATCTTTAAAAAAATAATTCAATATTATTAATTCAATTCAAAGGTACAAAACCTTTAATTGTTTATTACAGCAAAAGTAATCTCATATAACAAAATTTGGGCCAACATGCCCTATAATTAAATAATTTCTAAGAAATATTATCTATGTGACATTCATGTGCTCTTTGTTTGTCAATTCCCTAAAATGTTAGAAGAAGGAAGGGAGAGCATAAAGCCTAGTGGATCATTCTAAATATTAAAGTCATTATCTTAACAAATAAGACATACATGTCAAACACTTCCAAACATTGCATGATTCAATCAATTACTTGTTTAACAGTCGTAATTAAGACCGAAAGGGGTCAACCTTATCAAAATCATATCAAAGGAGGAAAGGGAAATCTTTATGCCAGTTTCCAATGGATCTAGGGTCTAACCCATTACCCGAGGCTTGAGGTTTTACCCGTGTAAACTAGGGACAAACTCCATCATTTCAATGTTAAGAACACCCACAATAATCCCCTATAGGAGACTGCTCCAGTACATGGTTACAATCTTTATTAATCTTTCTTTAAGTGTAAAACAATCTAAAATAGGAATTTAACATGTGAACACAGCAATCATCATAGGCATGTTATAGCATATCATCACACACTATGCAACATGAATCATAGATTTTCTAAGCATGGCATATTTAATTCAAAAGAAATCACGTATGTTTAAACAAGCACACATGTAAAACCTTATTGAATCAAAATAATAAATTAAAAGTTAAAAATCACTTCCACCTCAACCGCTTAATCCTTTTGATCTAAGCTCTTCTGTTGAACCTTTAAAACCATTTCTAGCACAGAATTTGTGTAGAACTTCATTCCTCTACCTTTCTACTATTCTAATTATTGTTTTAGAACAACCAAAGAAAGAAAAGATGTCAAGAGGGAGGCAAGGAGAGTAAGAAGAGAACTTGTCTAGTTCTTGTTGGGATAAAGAGCATGGTGATCATGCTTTGGTTTATATAGAGTTCTAATGGGCATGAATTGACAAGTTTGAGATGTCTTCATTATAGAAACCTTTTTTTAAAACTCTTTGCCTTTCAATTTTATTTGTTTTCTATGCATAAGAATTAATAAGTAAAGGTTTTAGAAGCTACTAATACATTCTTTTGGGTTGATTTCATTTTTGAAACCTTTTTAATTCTCTATTTTACTTGTTTCCCAAACACATATAGTAGTAAGTAATTATTTTAGAAGTTGCTAATACATTCTTTTGATTTCATTTCATTTTAAAAACCTTTTCAATTCTCTGTTTTACTTGTTTTCCAAGCACATATATTAGTATGTAATTATTTCTTAAATTGCTAATGCATTCTTTTGAGTTAATTTCATTTTAAAAACCTTTCTAATTCTCTATTTTTTTTTTCTTGTTCCACAAGTTTGTATAATAAGAAGTGATGTTTTTAGAAGTTTTTAATACATTCTTTTGGGTTGATTTCATTTTAAAAACCTTTCTAATTCTTTATTTATCTTATTTAAAGAAAATGAGAGTTTTGGAAAGTGTAGATTTTTAGCAACTTCCTTGGTTATTTTTGTTTTTTATTTAGTTTGAAATTTCAAATTTCAAAATCTAATGTGGGGTGCCTCTTTCGAGTATGTTTCGCATCCCAATGTTGTTTATTAATCAGCTTCTAGGCCCACACTGTGCACATATGTCAGTCTCCAGTTATTTTAGTTATCGGGCCCAATGCTCATACCATAAGATCTTATTTTGGCCCTTGATTTAATTCATTTTATTTTTAATAATTTTTCTAATCATTTGGGTGTTCATTTAAGTGGTTATTTACAAATCAATTATTCAAAAATTTTTGTATATTTATTCTCTAATAATTTGAGCTATGCCTCAAATGTCCATATGGGCATGTTTTTTAATTTACATAAATTTCATTGATTTAATCTCTATCATTTTCTACAATGTTTTCAAGAAACTTTATTTTGTTCTATTTTATATAAATTATTCTCACATTGCTTTTATAATGGTATGGATGTCTGGTCTTAGATGAAATGACTATTTTGCCCTTCTATGACAAAATTACCATTTCACCTCCAGTTTGTCCAAATAACGTTTTGTACTTAAAATCATTCATCCAAATAACGTTTTGTACTTAAAATCATTCACTATCTCACACAATATTGTTCTATAGTTCATTTTTCATGTAAATTAACCATTTTACCCCTGGGGTATTTAATTTACTTAGTACTTCCATGAACTAATTTATGATCTTGTATATTCTTATTCGAGAATTTATCAGGGTATTACAATATCATAAACCATATCATAAAGTTCTCCCTTCATAATCCCTTGCATTTGTGCTAGTTGGGCTCTTAGCTATGCACTACTCTTGGTTTTACTTAAAGCATCATGAATACTCAATAAAAAAAAGCAAACTCAATCATCCTCCACTTTTGAGACATCTATCTAGCCATATATAAAGTTATAATCTTTCAGCAATGGTACTCAATGGAAAAAGTTATAATCTTTCAACAATTCTAACCATCATTTATGTCGCATATTCAAATGTTTTTAGGAAAACAAATACTCACTACAAGAAATTGATGACACAACAATGTCAATTCCACAACGTGCAACAACGACCGTTTTAATAGAAGGCGTACAACAATGTTCATAAAATGTCTGTTGTAAAATCGCTTATGTAAAATTTGTACAAAAACGTTCACCATGGGAATGTTATTGAAAAGGTCATTACAACGAGCATACGAACGTTGTTCTATGTTACTACAACAATTGTAGTTGCTCGTTGTTGAATGACATGTTCTACAACGTTCGTTAGTCGTCTGTTGTTAAAAGAACGTAATTTATTACAACATACATTCGTGAACGTTGTCTATAGCCGTCTATAACAAGGTTTATTTTACCACTGTAAACGAATTACCTTATATATATACATACATTACTCATATGTTATACCTATATAATACCACTAATGCGTGAATAATGGTACAACCCGTTAATGATGGTATAATGTAGGCATAACGATCGAATAATATGCGTATAAAAATATTGGGATAATGATAGAATAATGCGTGAATAATGGTATAACCTGTGAATAGTGATATAATGTAGGTATAATGCTAGAATAAGGCACGTATAAAAATGTTGGGATATCTATCGAATATTGCGTGAATAATATATTAAGGTATATATAACACGTGAAATGTTATATATAATGTAGGTATAAATATTGAATAATACGCGTATAAAAATATAGCGATTACAATCGAATAATTAATTTGTAAATAGTGGTATAATGTAGGTATAACGCTAGAATAATGCACTTATAAAAATGTAGGGATATCGATCGAATATTATATGAATAATATATATGGTATATATAAGATGTGAAATGTGGTATAATGTTGGAATAAATATTGAATAATACACGTATAAAAATTTAGTGATAACAATCGAATAATTAATTCGTGAATGATGGTATATATATATAACTAGTAAAATGTAGTATAATGTAGGGATAAATATCGAATAATGCGTGTATAGAAATCTAGTGATAACGTTCGAATAATGCGTGAATAATGGTATAAATAACCAGTGAAATGTTGTATAATATAGGGATAAAGATCGAATAATGTCCGTATAAAAATCTAGCGATAACAATCGAATAATGCGTGAATAATGGTATATATAACCCGCGAAATGTGGTATAATGCAGGGATAAAAATCGAATAATGGACGTATAAACATATAGCGATAATGATCGAATAATGCATGTATGATGAAATATATATATAACCTATAAAATGCAGTACAATATAGGGATAAAGATCGAATAATGTGTCTATAAAAATCTAGCGATAACGATAGAATAATGCGTGAATAATGGTATGAATAAGTCATGAAATGTGGTATAATGTAGGGATAAAGATCAAACAAAATCAGTATAATAACCCGTGAAATGCAGTATAAGGCGTGAATAATGGTATGAATAACCCGTTAATTGATCACTTGTATCATTTTCGAATAAAATCACTATAATAAAGTTCACATATGAATAGCATTATTCATAGATGAGTCAAAAATAAAACAATCTGCCCTAGAAGACAAAATAAAATGACTAAATTCAAATGAAAAATAGTTGAGATTGTTATAAATGAACCATAATCGTGTTCAAATTATACATATCTGAAATATCAAAAACGGTATTACACATTGTCCTTGAAAAACTGTGATGCAAGATATGATAGCCTAGCTTCTTCCATTCTTCACTTCTTTAAGACCCACTATGATTGGATCCTACAATCAACATTGAATCAACCTGATCTTTCATCGTCACTCTTGGTGCCTTCATTCTACCATGCAAGTACAGATTAAGAGCCACCCTTTTTTTTGTAGCTCACCACAACAAAATCATGTGAAATTTTCTTTTCGGTAGCAAAACATTTAGCAAAATAAAACATGAACATTCCACAATCACACACCTCTTGCTTTGGTAGATTATCAACCACTTGCACCTTGAATGGCTCTTTCCCAGGTCTATCCTTTTGGTCAACTTTCGATTCGTAAAATCCAATCATCTCGAGATAAAAAAGAAGAATGGTGGAATAAGCTTGAACTACCTCCATTGACACAACATCAACAGTAGGAGTACGCAGGGAATTGTACACATATATGCAACCCTCGTGAATACTAATGCAACCTAATATCCAGTGGAATGCAACCACATCATTAATAGGAAAAATGACGTAGTCAACATCAGACCACGGAGTGTCGCAGTACATGTAGTGCCCTAGCATATACTCCATAATTACCATCTCATCCCCTAACACAGATGCATCATTCTCTTTTTTGAATCTACCATAAACAGACTGCAACTTTTGATCGAAAAAGTTGTTGGTCGTTGTACACTTCATCTTAATCGATTCGTCATACTTGATTTTTTTGCGCAAGTAATAGAACATCACATCTACATGCTGCCAATATAAAATTTCTAAATTAAAATAAAAGATTTGGGTCATGAATAAAAATTGTATAATCATGAAACATTCAAAACATAATAAGTATGTTGTTTGTATAACATCTTATTATACTAAAATAATAAACATAACAGAGTTTAAGAACATGTTACATAGATGATATTGGTATCATATCAGTATAATATGTATACAAAACAACATAACATAGTTTAAGGACATAGAATAAATAGGTGAAATTAGTATCATAACAATATAATATGTGTATACAGATATTGCAAAGTGTCCAAAACCCTATATTTTGGTATCATGTTGGTATATTATCAATATAGTAGCTGTAAGCAATAATATCAAATGCAAAAATTTAAACTTATAGAGGAGGAGATAGGCTGGCCTGGGGAGATCAATGTGTAAAACATTCCTTATCAGTGATATCAGCGATTGAAAAATCAAAAGCTAGATTCAGATTGTTCTCACAATCATGGTATACTTTGTTTGACCTAAATAATGTGACAGATGTTAATATCAATGTATTATAAATAACAACAATATTTGAAATGCAAAATTGATTTCTAGGAAAACTTACTTCGAGTGCTTTAGCCGACCCTTTTGAATCCACTCATCAAACTCAGCTACAGCACTACTGTCTATATCTTCAAGCAGACAGATGTCTAAGGGGGATAGTCATCCCTTCACAATCTCCTTTCCTTTACATTTATCTCCAACGGGATGCCTCCCCCTTTTATTAATTATAAGAGGTGGAAGAAGTAGAGTGTAATCTTCATTAGAGGCGGCTAAAGTCACAGCATTAATAGCGAACTCAACAATTTCATCAATCGTCATTTCACATTCAATAGGTGCATGATCTTTCGATCCATCCTTGTCAGCAACCTGGGTCAGTGAAATTAAATGGAAATATCCTAAAAGCAGATAAATTAAGGATAGTTATATTCATAACAACTACAAAAGCATAATCTTGAATTAATAAAAGAATCGTATTCATGATCTTATCAGGGTTGATGATTTTTTCTTCCTTCTTTCACCTTCAGTATTTGTTGAGTCGGCCTTTAACATGAAAATGTACAATATTAATGGATAGTTGAAATTAAATGTAAATGACAAATCACAATCCAAATAAAGTGTTCAAAATTACCTTCCTCTTTTTGTCGGTATCACTAATAATCTCTTGCAATGCCGTCAAAATCTGGCTCGCAGCTTCAACATCTGTACATTTTTCCCTACTAGCAGATTCTTCTTTACAGTCTTCTGCTTTATTCACATCATCTTCCTACATGAAAAATGAAAAATTTAGTGAGCCAAATGAATGTATAGAGTTGGTATAACATCAATATACACAAGCAAATAGTAGAAAACAACAAGCATACAGTATATAATATATTATACTCATGGTATAATGTAGGTATATAAATAGTATACTACTGTCATATCATTACTATACTGCAATGAAAGTCTAAAATAATTCATTGGTTTTGAAGCTTGGAACATTTACCTTCTGCAATAAGGATTTCAGATAATTAATTTCTTCAAAAATCCTATCAAAACCCTCTTTCAACATTATTTTGATCTCGTTACAACAATTGCACTGCCTTCCAAGTATATTCATGGTTGTGACAGCTTTATTTATAGGAATATTACTGCCAATAGTTTTATTTACAAGAGACGGCAAAAAAAAATTGAGGGATCAACAAAAACATCGTAATCTGAAAATTGATGTTCGCCCCCATCTTGTTATGCAATTAAGCCATCCATGTATGGCTGGAGTAGCTCATTGGGGCTTGCTACAAAACTTTTGAACTGAAAATAGCCAAATATGAGATCATAAGAAATTTGACAACAAAGAATAGTTCAATTATAATATAAAATTTGTGTATATATAATATATGATCAAATACATGAAAAATTACCTTACTAACAGATAAATTGTTAAGCACCTTCTCCATGCTCTTGAAATTAGGTGTGCCAATGCAAGTCCAGTTTAGTATACGAGGAAATCCATTAATACATCGATTGGCAAACAAACCATCAGTATCAACAAAACACTCATAAAACCAAACTTGTAATGCGATTGAGAACCCAAGAAGCCTATACATGATCGGGTATTTTCCCCTCCCAGCTTCTAGCCGGATTACATTTGCTGCAAAATTACCCTTCATGGATTCTATTGTCATGTCAAAAAGAGCCTTGCCCTAGGGATAATCCATATATTCACCATTTTGTACAAGTTCAAAATCAACTTCATTTACCAACTTTTCCATTTTATTAGGAAACAAAAAACAAATAATGAAGAACAAAACTGTAATCTTCACAGCATCATCATCATTCTCCCGTACCCTATTTGTAAATGCGTCAACTATACACTACTTATTTATACGTGCCACTCCCTTAAAGTATTTATCCTTCAAAATTTGACCCTCAAAACCAGTTGTAATATTTCTGGTTTTTTCGATGCATTTCAAACCCATTATCATTGCAAATTCAACTATGGTGAATTTTGCAATAATGTTATTGAATTTGAAGACCAGAATAGACTCGTCTTCTTGAACAACCTCTCTCAACAATATGTTATGAACAATCTAAGGTTGTCAAAGCAACTGCTTCATATCAAGAAAGTGGTCAAAACAAGTCTCTCGAAACTTGAGCAGCCGGTAATCTGTCATAGTAGAAATCAACATATTACGTATGTTCAAGTTAGTCAGGTACCCAACTCTGACCGAGTATCTATCTTCAGGTTTAACAATATATTGATATTCCTGCAGGTGTATAATATCGGAATAACATGTTAAAAAGTGTATAATAACAAAATAAAAAGGTGTATAATATCAGTATAATCATTCCAATGAGTATAAGATTATCATTCATCTTTATATCATGATATACATTATAATAGTATAGCACCTTTATATTCTATTATCGTAGTTCAAAGAAAGTTGAACAGACCACACAACCATTCACTATCACATTCAGACGAATACGGATACAAGATTCAGAAGAGTGACATTTACCTGGTTCTCAGCATTTACGTTTGTCCTGTTGGTAGAGGATGAACATTTGTTCTTCATTATAACAGTGGAAATCGCAATTGAATCGAAAGTTGAATCGAAGAAGACAGAGAGATTAGGGATCAAAAATGGAAACAACCTGAATCGAAAACTGAATAGCAAGGATGTGATTTGCGCGCATGTATACATACATACATACATACACACACACACACACACACACACACACATATATATATATATGTACGATAATTCTTAATGAATAATATGGGTATAACATAAGAATAATACATATATAATATTTGAATAACGAGAAAATATGCGTAAATAGTAGTATAATGTAAGGATAATATCTAAATAATTCATGTATAAGAATTGTTCGGTCATTTGGCAACAACAATTCGGGATGAATAATGCGAGGATAAACGAATAATATATATATATATATATATATATATATATATATATTTGAATAACGGGAAAATATGCGTGAATAGTAGTATAATGTAAGGATAATATCTAAATAATTCATGTATAATAATTGTTCGGTCATTTGGCAAAAATAATTCGGGATGAATAATGCGAGGATAAACGAATAATATATATATGTATGTATGTATGTATGTATGTATGTATGTATGTATGTATGTATGTATGTATATATATACTTTAATTTTGACTGAATAATGCGGGTATAACAAAAGAATAATTCATGTATAATGTGCGTGAATAGCAGTATAATGTGAGAATAATTTCATAATAATTCAGAATAAAGATTGTTCGATTGCTTGGTACGAAAGTTCAGGAATGACATGTGAATAATGTGAGAATAATTTCATACAATTATTTATATAATTGATTTTATATGTATATACAACATGTTATTTGTATATCATGCATAAATAATTACACGTATATATATACACACCATGTTATTTGTATATCACGTATATATATATATATATGTGTGTGTGTGTGTGTGTGTGTGTGTGTGTGTGTGTGTGATATACAAATAACATGGTGTGTGTATATATACGTGTAATTATTTATGCATGATATACAAATAACATGGTGTATATATACGTTGAATGGTTTATGTATGATATACAAATAACATGGTATATATATATATATATATATATATGGTGTATATATTCGAGTAATTATTTATGCATGATATGCATAAATAATTACGTGTATATATATATATACTATGTTATTTGTATATCATGCATAAATAATTACACGTATATATACACCATGTTATTTGTATATCATGTATATATACCATGTTATTTGTATATCATGCATAAATAATTACACATATATATACACCATGTTATTTGTATGTGTGTGTGTGTGTGTGTATATATACCATGTTATTTGTATATCATGTATATATACCTTGTTATTTGTATATCATGCATAAATAATTACACATATATATACACCATGTTATTTGTTTGTGTGTGTGTGTGTGTGTATATACCATGTTATTTGTATATCATGTATAAATATATATGTGATGACCCATGTTTTTGGCATCGGATTGACGGATCCGACATATATGTATTCTATGTATTTTTTGGAATTTTAATGAGAAAATACAGAATTTTTCCCAATTTTTTCTAATTTCGAATGAATTATTAAAGAAAATTTGAATAAAAGGGGAAAATGCAATTTTAAAGAGAAAACACATGAAATATTATGAAATTGTGTTTTCTTGAGGAAGGTAATTTTTAGGATTGATTAATGAATTTTTGAAACAATTATTAAATTTTTAGAGTGATAAATAGAATTTATGGGAGAAAAATATGATTTAGAGGGATTATTTGATTTTTGGAGATAATAATAGTGTAAATGATGAAATGGAATATAATTGAGTCATTTTTTATGAGAAATGATGAATTAGTGAATTTTTAATGATTTAGAAAAAAAATGCAAAATTTTGATATAAAATACATATATATAAGTGTATATATATACATATATATATATATATATATCTAAAGAAAAAGAAAAGAAATAACGAAATTTTAAAAAAAATTTGGACCCGGCGCACGGGCCGAGTCTTGGCTAGGCCTGGGGCCTGACCCGTTCACTCAAGAGCACTCGGGCCAACAGGCCCCAGCGTGGGCTGGTCCACGTGCCAGAATGGGACCATGCGCCCCAGCTGGGCACCCCTTTTGCTCTTTTGTCCTTTTGTGCATTATTTTGACAAATTTTAGTTGAATTTTGGGGATTTTTCAGCAGATTTCCAACATAAAACCATGGGAGTTCATGGTTTGGATCCATGGTTTGAGCCATTAACTCACAGCCTCCATGGTGGCCAATAGGCATTGCCAACTAGGTAGCCAACATGTGAGGTTGGAAGCCACCTGGATGGCCACATGTCACCCATCTTTGCCATGCAAGCTTCTCCCATGCAATAAAACTGCTCCTTGAGCTCAAACTCAGAAAAATTCCAGCAACTTAGCCCTGTTCACAAGCTTTGATCTTCCTCATTTCTTGGCCTGAATCCAGTGATCTATAGCTTGTTTTGAAGCTAATACCACCACCTACAAAGTTTCACAAGTAGTTTGCCCAATCTTGTAGCCATATGAAGCAGAAATTATCAAGAAAAGGTGTTGTTCACACCGTTTAAACCCAAAAAAATCAGAAAGTGTGTGTAAAGCTACCTTTGGAGCTTCGAATCTTTGGTTATTCTCAGTCCTTTTTGGAGGTAAAACTATCCACCCTCTTTATTTTCATATGTATTTTAACCTCCAAGTGTTAGAGAATGAAAACTAGGGCTTTACACATGATTTCCAAACCATTAAAGTTGGTTACTTACTCACTGTTACAACTGTGTAACAGAGACAGTGAAGCAACATTGGGAAAGCTCACTCTTGAACCATTATAGGCTCGTCCCTAAGGTAAAATCCATCATCCTACCTCCTTATCATGTGTATTCAATTGTCCAAGTGGTAGAAACCAGAAATTGAAATGTTTAATATGTTTTATAAGCCACTGTTGTTAAATGTTAAACTTACTGTTGTGATAGTGCCAACAGAAATAGTTTGAGACCAAAATCAGAGCTACATTTGGGACACCTAAAGCCACCCATTCGGACTGGAACCAAAGGCATTTTAGACCCCATAGTAGAGATTTCAGAAAGGTATAAAGATCTAATCTTGAGCCTTTGTGAATGTGTTTTGTTATACTTACAAATATGACATGATTGTAGAATGCTAGGATAGATTCCTTGTGTTCTTTAAAATAAAGCAGAGAAATTAGTGGATAGATAGGCATGAAATTGGCATTGCATGTTACTGATTCGAAGTATTTTTGATTAATGGATGTGTTATGATCTGTATACTACAATTAGACACAAGAAATAAACCATGTAATTATAATTTAATGGGGGAAAAGAATGCTAGGATGATAGTAGAAACTATGAACCCAGAAATTTCCTGCAATCTAGATGAAAATTCTTAGATTAAATCAATTGACCAAACCTTAATAGATTGAGCTGAAATTTGGTGGAGAGATCCCTAAGTATGTCTAAAAGTTGTTTACCAAATTTTAGAGCATTCTGATATGTATAGGTAGGTCAATTCAGGCAAATAGTCACTGCCTATCACAAAGTATACAAGATCTGTACAGTCTCTATTATTAGACCTAGAAATCCTAGTAAATTATGTCCAAAAAATTGTGATTCAAAATTCTGGAAAACTTTTGGAAGTCTAAAATAGTTCTGCAAATTTTGGAGTGAATTCAATGTACGGATTGCCCGCAAAAAAATCAAAAAAATGGTTGCGCAGATAGGGCCATAGGCTAGTGTTGTGCCTAAGTGATGAAAATTGGGAATATTGACCCCTTTTTGGGCGCAATTGGCTCCATGAAGATCATAATTGACCCTCTGTGACTCTGTTGACCAGCTGGTTAGCAAGTGATATGTTGACTAGGGTTGACCAAGATTGACCAAGGTCAATCAAATCGACTTAGCAACTAAGGCAAGTTGAACAAACATAGGTGGTCTACTCTTGACTAGGTCAAGTTATTGATTAACCAATGATGTACAGTTAGAGTGAGCCAAATCCCATGTTAATATCAAGAAGTTACGTTGATTTCGCAGGACCAAGTACTAGCGGGACACGACCAGTCGCGAGGGGAGCACTAGGAGCGGAGCATCCCTGTGAGTAGTGTTTTCTAACTCATCTTCTTAGAGCTTGTTATTCTGTATGATATTACATATTGTGATGAATCTGCATCCTTTTAAATGGGTTTTAAATGAGGAGTGCACCGAGTCTCGATGCCCGAGGGTACAAGATTAGGGCGAGTTGTGTCCATCTCTTATATGACCCCAATAGTGACCACTTAGCACAAAGTGCCCGCTGAGGGGGTTCTGTGGACCTATGATTGATGGAGTGACCACCTGTCACAGAGTGCCCGCTGAGGGGGTTCTGTGGACCTACGATTGATGGCAACAGCAATAAGTCCAGATTTGACCCACAATAAGGTAGCGACAATAAGTCCTAATCGGGTCATCACGTAAAGCAAAGGCAATAATTCCAGATTAGGCCCACGATAAGGCGACGACAATAAGTCCTAATCAGGTCGTCAAGGTAAGGCAACAGTAATAAGTCATGATTGGGTCGTCACAGTAAGGCAATGACAATAAGTCTCTATTGGGTCGTTACAATTAATGGCAACAACAATAAGTCCTAACGAGTCGACACGATATGCCTAACTATCTGTAACCCACTCGAATGATTTTTAGTCGCCTTGGAGAGCTTACGAGTCTCACCGAATGTTTTCACTATTTAACTATTTTTGAATGAAGGTGCACGACTGCATTATGGATTTAAATTGTGTCTACTGTTGCATTTACCTGCATAATGCTATTGTTCATGCATTCATCGCACAATTTTTATTTATGGAATGCTTGTTTTAAGTTGTAAATTAGACTGCATTACTCATTGAGCCGTCGTGGACAATTAGGCTCACTACTCTAACTTTTCAAGTTCTTCTGCCACGGATAAGGGCAAGGGAGTGGTCATCACGTAGAGCTACACTCTCTTACTCTTTTCATAGGTTTTCTTCGTACTTTTTTGTGTTTTGAGCGTTAAAAACTATGTATAGGGGTAAGGAAAGCTTGTACATATACTGGATTAGTCACTCCCATTGCTACACATGTTAAATGACCCATTTTGGTAAATATCAAGTTTTATTGGTGATCGTGTGTTAAATTTCTTCTGCATTTCCTATGATTACTCTGATAGTATGTGGTGTGGTGTAGAAGGATGAGGCTTAGCAATGTCTTGGCAAGCTCGGCTTGTGGGCAGGGTTGTCGGGACACTGTGCCAGTCAATTCGCCCTTCATCCTAGGGAAGGGGTCCCAATAATATATATATATACACCATATTATTTGTATATCATGTATATATGCACTATGTTATTTGTATATCATGTATAAACAATTATATATATAGATATATAGATGTTTATATGTCACATTATTTACCTATATAAGCAATTATTTAACTAATTGCATGTACAAATAATTATATGTATGTATATATATATATAAGTAGTGGGATAATGTTAAAATAACAATCGAATAATGGAAGTATAAAATTGTTGTTCCTCTCTATTTCTGCTTGTTGTTCCTCTATTTCTACTGTATCCATTATATAAATAATTTTATGTATAATATATATATACATACATACATACATATATGTGTGTGTGTGTGTGTGTGTGTGTATGTATGTATGTATGTATGTATGTATGTATGTATGTATATTAGGGTTAATTGATACCCAAATATATATACATATATTTGGTATAAAATGGCAAATATATGTATGTATTTGCTATATGAAGTAAAAGTACTAAATTATTGATTTTTAATGATAAAGCTAAATTTTTAATAAATAAATGTACTAAAGTCAAAAAATTAAATTTAAGTCTAAATTCGCTTTAATGTAAAAAGTTTCTATTATATATAGCATAGATAAATATATTAAATGTATTGAAAGAATATTCTTATATTATTTTACTTATTTTCAATTGTTATTTGAAATTTTAACAAAACAGGATCATTTGACATTATTATAGTAAAAAAGAATTTTTCCATTTATTTTAATAAAATATGATAGAATATGTTTAAAATGTGGAATTCTTACATAATTTCACTAACCATATATGCATTAATAATAATAACAATCATAATAATAATAATAATAATAATAATAATAATAATAATAATAATAAACCATATATTATTATTATGGTTAATAATGAGTTGCATTATACTATTATTCATACATGCATTATCCATCACTTGCTATTTTATACCAACATTCTACCATTACTCGCATTATTTCATGATTATTCATATGTTATACATACTTTATACTGAATTTTATTTACATGCTATCCATGCATTATTCACATGTTATCCCCACAAATTTTAATCAAAACAACCGAACAATTTTATACCCGTATTATTCAGTTATTATTCTTCCATTATATCATTCTTAAAGTATTTATTCATTACTTGGTATGTAACACTCTGTATTTTAATTAGACACGTAAATTAATTAAAATAATGATAAATGTGTATAAATATACGTATTTGTACGACGTATGTGTATATTATATACATATATTAAAAATACACATTACGTATATAAATTAATTAAATTAAATGAATGGGTAGAAATTAATTAAATTGAGTTATTTAAATTAAATAAAGGGGTATATATATATGTACATATATATATGATTTGGATGATTTAGTGAATTAGGAAAAAAAATGAAATGAAAATAGAATATATGTAAATGGATGGATTGTGGTTTAAAAAAAAATAACAATAATAATAATACCATTTAAGGTGGTTAGTGGTGTTGGACGTTGGGTATGGTTTATATGGGTAATGTATACATGTTGACAAAAAGGGAGCATTTGACTTTGGGGTAGCATCTAGCAAAACAAGATACAATATGTTGATACGTGGTGTGTAGTTGCGTTGGAAGGAAAAGAAAAACGAATCAAAATTTATATTTATGATGGGGCATAAGTGGAAGATGGATGCACGTGATGGTATTAATGGTAGCAATATGTAAGTAAAGTGGGAAGTGGCGGTGGGAAATAAACTTGATTTCTTTGTTGCATTCATTTCCTTCTTGTGGATTTACAGAGATGCACCGCGCAGGAGGAAAAGGTAAAAAAACCAGCAAAGAACGAAAGAAAAACGAAAAGAGAAGATTCGTTTTTTTAACGGATTTGACATACCTGTAAGTCAATTTTTCAAATTCTAGTTGCAAAAATACTATATAAGTTGAGTACTACAATCCTAGGGGTGTAATTTTTACTGTAGGTAGTGTTTTATAGCGGTACTCAAAATTGGGGTATTTTCCTATAGTGAGTAAAACTCAACAAAAATTATACCAAAATACTCCTGGTGATAAGTAGATCCCTTATATGTGGTTAGATTTTGTTCGTTTATCTTGTAGGTATTAAAATAAATACTCAAAGTTTATAACCTTTGGATAGGCATTTGGGTATGTTAAACCCAAATGAAACTTTGGTTGAGACCTATAGAAATGTAGAGAATGAAAATATGGACCCATTGACACCAAAATTATGAAGTTTGGATATCAATTGAAATTTTGGTAAACAATTGAGTAATGGGGTTTTTAAGAAAAATATATAAAAAATTAAAGAAAATATGATTTAAAAGCATAATTAAATTATTTTCTACCATAAAAATATTCTATCTGAGCAAGAAAATTAGTTTTATGATTATTGAGATTATTTGAGTCAATGTGCATCACTACGTGTGGTCGAATGTGCGTTTATGATTAAAAATGAGAAATAAATACATTAGAAATTGATTATAGAAATGAATTTGAATTTGATTGGTGTTTTCTAAAATTATTTTTGATAGGATAATGTTGGTGAATTGAGTACAGAGGTTGAAGTGGATATTGAAAATTGATTAACAATAATTTTGATGAGTAATATTTATTTGTGGGTATTTCGAAGAAAAATGCTTTATGTCTAAACCTTCTAATTTTTCTTAAACATGAATGGATGCACCGGATATGATATGAAATGATGGATTATATATTATTGAATTTTACAGTAAAGGTGGGAAAAGCTGGTTATTTACCAGAGAGTGAGTGACGTGTCAACGGGATTTAGTGTTAGTATTCGGTGAGTATTTCTTTATCTTTGTTATTTATATGGCATTGTAGATAAAAAATGGTTTAATTGTAAGCATGTTATTGATATGAGCATATGTTGCATTTGATTTGGCTTTCATGAAATTTTATTTACATGGCAACGTGTTTTGGATTTGCAAGAGCAGATCTAAAATATGATA